>CAJVPS010002359.1:0-12518 GCA_910591765.1 Ambispora leptoticha | reverse complement strand
TTTTTGAATTATAACGTTATATTAATTTTTGATTTTTGATATTATTTTGAGAGTAAAAGATTTCTACTATAAATAAGTTGTACTTTTATTTTATTATTTTATTATTTTAAAAGTAAAAAATCTCTACTATAAATAAGCTATACTTTTTTTAATTAGTTATTTTATTATTTATTTTAGTTTTTATCTTTATTTAATTATAATTTTCTTTGATTAATAGTAGCTTTACTATTTAATTACTTTAAATTCTGAATTATATTGATTACTAGTAATTTTACTAATTGATCTTTATAATTTTTTGATTTAATTATTTTTTTATTATTTATTTATCATTTTTAAAGATAATATTTGTAGTATTAACACAAGTCTTAGAAATCTTTATTAGTATTGAAAATATAGTCTAATTTCTCTCTTTTTATTTATTATTTAATTCAGTCTTTTCCAACCTAATATTATTAAGATAAATTCAAATAAAAATTTACTTATCAGATTTATTGTAATAATATTATAAAGATAAATTTAATATTAGATAAATTATATATTAAATAAAAAAATATTTTAATATAAATAATATATTATTTAATAATAATTATTAAAAAATATAAATAATAATTAATCAGATATACTAAAATTTATTATAATAGTTTTTAAACTTAATAAAGAAATATTTATAAAAATAAATTTTTAATTATAAGTAAATTTATTTAGTAATATATCTAATATAAAGTGATTTATATTTTAGAATAATTTTAATAAAAAATTTTTTTATATATAACTTTTTTTTAAAAAAAAACTAATAAATATTTGAATTTATTATTTTATAAGAATTCTATTATAAATTATTATTATTATTGAGATTATTTTTATTATCTATTTTCTTATTCAATAAAATTAGATTATTATCTGACTTTTGATATTTCTTTATTCTTGTGAGTATTTTTTTTCAAAATCTAACTATTATTTTTAATATTATTTTTTTTGAAAGTATGTAAAAACTTATTTCTAATATTTAAAAGATTTGAATATAGATCTGACTTTATTATCTTATCTTTTATCATTATCCAAATACTCTCAATTAGCTAAAATTTATAATAATAAGAAGAGATAAAAACTTGATAACTAAATTACTTTATTATTTCAATATAAGTAAATAGAACTTTTTTTTATTTTTTTTATAAGTTTTAAAAGCTCAAATTTGTGTAATTTATCAGAAAAAGAAATTTGGTAAGTAGTTAACTAGTCAATTATTTTATTTTTTTAGTACTTAAATCAGAATATTTTTGATTTATTACTTATAATAATATGTATCATTTATATAAATAATTATTAAGCTATATATTTTACTAATTATTTTATAAAGTATTATGAAAAGATTTTTAAAAACTTCTATATTAAAGTTTTATGATAGTCTATTTAGTTAAAAATAGTATCAATATTTTTAATAATATATAAAATATTATTATATTCTTTGATATTATATTATTTTTATCTTTGAATTTCAGAAGATTTAATCACTAGATTTCAAAGATAAATAGAATTTAAAATAAGCTTACTATATATTTTATTAATATTATTATTTTGAAAAATGATAATTACTTCAAAAATTATTAATAATAGATTACATCCTGATATTAAAATAATATCCTGATAAAAAATCTATATATTTAATAATGTATAATGCAAATAATAATATAACTTATTAAGAAAAACTTCTGGAAGATATAGAATATTATTATTATCTTCTAGATTAGTAAAATATAAAGAATATTTTTTATTCTCCTTGATTATAATAATAATCTAACTGATATAATATTTAAAAAAGTTTTTACTTAAAAAGAATATATCTATATTTTAAAAGAAACTACTATAAAAAAGATATAGAAAGTTGATATCTTATCTTATTACTATTTGTGATATGCAGTGATAAGCAAAAAATTTTAGAATTATTTCACAAGATTTTTCTTGATGATTAATAATTATTTTTTACTAAACTTTTTTTTATTTGATAGAATAATAATATAAAATTTATATAATAAAAAAATTAATAGTTATTCTTTTACTATTTGTCTTAATAATCTTTTTATATCTTATTTTTATTGAGCTAATCAAATTTTTGTGAATCTTATCATTGATTAACTCTTATTTTTTTATTATAAACATTTTTAAATCTTTCAAATTTTATAATTTTCTCTTTTTTATATTCTATTTAACTATATTCCATAAGTTTTTAATAGAATTATAATTAAAACTATTAGATAGTTAAACTATTATAGTTAAAATTTTTTTTGAAGAAATTTTTTAGTCTAATAAATTATATATTTTAAATTATTTTCTTGAAAAAGAAATTATATCAAAACTATATAAATAAAGTATAATTGAGTCTTGAGATTTAAAGTTTGATTAATTATATTTAAATTTGATAATAATTTTTAATAAATCTATATATATGAAAAAAATTATATGAAATTTTTCCAAAATTTTTTGCTCATTACTGTATATATATAGAAGTAATATATTATTTTTATTTAATTGAAATTTAAATAGTTCAAGATTTTGATATAATATAAATATATTATTATTATACTAGTTTTAATTAGATAATATAACTCTAACTATATTCTTAATATCTAAAATTATAGTAATTTACTTGTATAATATGATATTTTAATTTTATTTGTCTATAGAGATAGTCTTAAAAAAATATCTATAAGTATTTATTATCATTTATTTTTCATTCTTTATTAGTAATATATAATTTTATTTTATATAAAAACTGGTCATAAAAAATTAATAAAAATTATAAAATAAAATATATTTATATATAGTCTTTTTATCATATTGTTATAATAAATTGATAAGTGAGTTTTCACTTAAATTCATCTTAATAATATAGGGTTAGAAGAGATTAAAATAATTAAAGGATGAAAAGAGAGAAATTAAACTATATTTTCAATAATGATAAAGATTTCTAAGACTTGTATCAATATTTATGAATATTATCTTAAAAAAAAGATAAAATAATAAATAAATAAATCAAAAAATTATAAAGATTAGCTTAGTAAAGTTACTAATAATCGATATAATTCAAGATTTAAATAATTAAATAATAAAATTATTAATCAAAAAAAACTATTACTAAAGTAAAAGATAAAACTAAAATATATAAATTAAATAATTAAATAAAAATAAAAGATATGACTTATTTATAATAAAGATCTTTTACTCTTAAAATAATATCAAAAATCAAAAATTAATATAATATTATAATTTAAAAATCCAAAATTAACTTTATATAGTTAAAGAAATAAAAACTAAGTGAAAGAAAGGGTACTAGTATAATTAGAAAAGAAATCTTATAAAAAATTACTATTATTATAATAATAAGTTTTTTAATTATATTTTTCAAATAATTCAATCCAAAACTATTTATTTCAAGCTGGAATAGCAGATCTTTTTATATATTTTTCAGATACAAATATTATTATAGTATTACTAGTTAATACTATCTAATATACAAGATATATTTTAAAGTATTATAATATAATTAATTATAAATGAGTTATATCAAAATATATTGAAAGATATTAAAGAATATTGAAGAATATTAGAATATGTAAAAGGATATTGAAAGATATGAAAAGATGTGATAAGACATGAAAGAATGTTAAAGAATATCAAAGGACAAGGAAAGATATTTGAAATCATCATTTAAGTATAACTGTTCCATCAAAATTAAAAATGATTTTTCACTAAACTTTTCTACTATATACATGAATATCATATTACAAGATAATAAAAATATAAATCTCAAATATTAAATAAGATATAATATTAAAAATAGAATAGAAATATGATAATAAATATAGTAATAAATGATATGAAAATAGGAATAATTATAAAATGAATAAAAATTATAATAAAATATAGTTTTTTATAATTAGAAAAAGATTAAGAAATTAAGAAATTTTATGTTACTACAGTAATAATATAACTTTTTTGAGTTGAATAGATTAATCTTTTTTCAGGATAGGTTTAATATCTTCAGGTATAGGAATAGATAAATCAGGCTTTTCTTCAGATGTAGTTAAGCTATCAAAACTTATAAATTCAGATTCTTTTTCAATATTTTTTTCTTAATTTTAATTTTAAATTTGTCTTCAAATAAAGCAATAATAAAGATATTTAATTAATTAAAGTCTAAGTTAGTGGTTATATTAATTAGTTTAACAGGTACTTCAAGTAATTTAATAGTTATCTGGATATTCAAGAGAAAAGTATTATCAATTTTAATATCTTTAATAAATCCAGATTGCATAAGTAAATTCAAGAGTGTAATATTAATTTTCTATCCTGTATTATTATAAATGAATAATCTATAAGTCAAGAAGATAATCATTTCAAAGGGTTGATGAGCAAGTATTTTTTAATAAATTTCTTCAAGAGATTTAATCATTGAAGAGATAATCCAAGTAGGTAATTGAGACATGATAAGAAATAATAAAAATAAAAAATATAAAAGAATTTGAAAAGATATATGATAATAAAAATAAAAAGTAATAGATAAAAGTAAAAATATGAAAGAATAAAGAAAAAGAAAAGAGGAATAAAGAGAGTATTTATATAAAATCTGAGCTAAAAGTCTACTATAAGTAATAAAATATTAAAAATATTGGGATAAGAATAATTATAAGAATAGATAAATATAAGATAAAAAAAAATTTTAAATATAGGAATGACAAAAATTAAGGGATGATCCATGTAAATTACTTAATAATAATTTATAATTCAAAGCCATCTTAATAATCATAATAATATTTAAGTTATCTTTCATTAATAGAATATTTATGAATATTTTCTTTCTGATCATGAATTTTATAAGAGTTATATTTAGCATAATTATAAATATAATACTATTTTTTACTTCAAGTAGGTTAAAATTTATCTTCAATTATTGAGTATTATTTCATATTAAATATTAATACTTTATTTTTAATTTCAAAGATTATTTTATTTTAAATTTTGTTATTAAATATTTGAGTATATCATAATTATCATTCTTTTATATTTTGTCTTGTTTCTAAAATTTGTTAGAGTAACTGATCTACTATGTGATATATTTATTATATTAATTTTTCTTCTTTTATAGAATCTTCTTCTAAATGAACAGGAATTTTTAATTCAATTGGTAATTTAATATTTCATTCATAAGTTAAGAAAAATAGTTTATATTTTATTATTAAGTTCTGATTTGTTCAATAAGTAAAAAGAGTAGTAGAAATAAAGGTATCTCATTCTTATTTATATACTATTATCAATTTTTATAAAATAATATATAATATTTTATTAAAGTATTTAATTATTCTATTGATCTATAAGTAATAAGATAAAGAAAATTTATATTTGATTTCAAATTTTATTAATAATTTTTTAACTATTTTATTAATAAATTCTAATCTATTATCTGATTAAATTTCTTTAGAATATTCATATTTATAGATTATTTTTTCAAAGATAAATTTTGCAATTATACTAGCTTTCTTATCTAAAATTACTTTAGCTTCAGGCCATTTTATAAGATAATCTATTGCTATAATAATATATTAACTTTTAGATATTGTTATTTTACTAGATTTAACTAGATCAATAACTATTCTGTCAAAAGATTGTTCAATTTTGATAGGTTATAAAAATTATTTGATAATTCTTTTACCAATTCACTAACAGATTTCACAAGTCTTCATATAATTCTTGATATTAGTTCTCATATCATTTTACTAATATTTATTTGCAATTCATTGATAGATTTCTTCATATCTAAAATATTCAGATAAAGAGCTTGAATATAAATTAATAAGAATAGTTTCTATTTTATTTTCTTTAATAACTCTAAGAGATATAGTTAGTTCTTTTTATTAATTAATTTTATATAGTATATTATTAATTTATAAAAAATATTTTACTTGATTATAAATTTTATGCTATTATTCAAGAGTTGATTTTATAGAATAAGTTTTATTATTCAAATATTATTATAAATTATAGTAAGTTATTAAATTCATGTTATTATTATAAAGAGAAAAATTATTTAATAATCTTTCAAATATATTCAGGATAAAATATCAGCATTTTGATTCTTTCTTTTAGATCAATAAGTAATAATAAAAGGTATATTTTATAAGAAATATAATTTATCAGTTTACTCTAGCAGAATAACTTGATTGATTTTTAAATAATTATCTCAAGATATTGTGATCAATAATTATTTCAAAGACTGTTTCAAGTAGGTAGTGATGAAATTATTTAACAGTCTATACTACTGTTAGTACTTTTTTTTTAGTTACTCTATATTTTTATTTATTTGATTTCAAAGTAATATTTACATAAGTGACTACTTGTTCTCTTTTATCTTTATCTTTTTAAGATAAGACAGCTTTAAGTTCTGAGTTTGAGATATTAGTATAAAGATAGAATTTCTTTGTGAAGTCAGAGTAAATCAAAATAGGTACAATTATTAGATATTATTTGATTTATTAAAAAGCTTCTTCTTGTTCTACAGTCTAAATGAATAATTTTTTATTTTTGAGAAATTTAAATAAGAGTATAGTAATTTGAGAAAATTCTTTTATAAATTTTCTATAGTATTCAGCTAATTCAAGGAATAATCTAAGTTCTTTAATAGTTCTTGATTAGGAAAAGTCTTTTATCTTTTGAATAGTTAATAGATCAGAGAAAATTTTTTTTAGTTATTACATATCCAAGAAATGATAGTTTTCTTCTGCAAAAGTTATATTTTTCTGGATTGAATTTCAAATTAGTATTTTGAATTCTGCAAAATACTTTATTAAGATAATCTAGATATTCTTCAAAATCTTTTGAGAATATATTTAAATCATCAATATATATATTAGCAAAGTTCTAATTATATTCTTTTAATATAGTATCTATAACTTGTTGAAAAGTTGCTAAAATATTGTATAATCCAAAAGGCATAATATTAAATTCAAAAAATCCTTCTCTGAAAATAAAAGCAATTTTAGATTTATTTTTTTCTTTTATTTTAATTTGCCAATATTTAGAAATTAAATTCATAGATAAAAATCAGTAAGCATTTTCAAGTGAACTTATCATTTTATTAATTTTTAATAATAGATATATGTCTTTATGGGTAACTATATTTAGTTTTTTGTAATCAATACAAAATCTTTTCTTTCCATTCTTTTTAGAAATTATAATAATAGGCAAAGTCCAAGAACTAGTTAATAATTAGATAATATTTGCTTTTAATATTCTTTAAATTTCTTCTGATATGAATGATTGATTAAGAAGAGTAGTTCTATAAGATTATTATTTAATAGATGATTCATTTTTAGTATATATTTTATATTAAATTAGGTTACTTTAACCAAGTCTAATATTTTATTTTTATTTTTATTATTTTCTATTAGTAATAGATATTTCAAATTAATAGATAATTAGATATTTCCTCTATAGGTCAAAAAGAAAAATTTATGTTTGATAATATTATTTTAAAGTATTCTATATATAAATAATATTAATAGTAAGTTTATATAATTCAATTACAAAAATATTAGCATTATCTTCTAATAGTTAAGTAAGAAGTTGTTCTTGTTCAGTAGTTAATTTTTACTTTTCAATAATTTTTTTTTCTTATTCTTGTTCTAGGAAATAAATATAAGCTTCTTGATAGTTAGTAAATCTAAATTTAGCTGTTTCTCAACTAAATTATTCTAGTTCTTCTCTAGTAGAAACTGGTTTAAGTTAGTTAATAAGAATGAGTTATAAAAATACAAGTTAAATAATTTTCTGATTTAGTTTAATAATATAATCATTTTCTGAGTTATTTTAAATAATATTACTAATATTTTCAGTATATCCAGAGTTAGCAGTTTCATCTTTAATATTAATTTCTTGTTTGACAAGAGATGAATGAGATATTGCTTGATATATAACTCCTACAGAAATTTTTATAGTAATATAAATATTTACTAATATAATTCAATATAATAGAATTCTGATTATTTCTTTTCCAGTATAATAAATATTATAATTAGTATCAGTAGAATATACTTTTTCTGGTAATTTTTCTTTATCTTGATCATTATAAACTTTAATTACATAGTAACCATCATTTTGTTTTACAAAGATATTCTTTAAATAATTATTAAATTATTGTAAAAGTTTATTAAGCATCTGATAAATAGTATTGAATTTTTTTATATTTCATTTAATTTAAGTTGAGAAGATTAATTTAAAATAGGAGTATAATTTATTTTTTTAATTAATTCATTAGTTACTGCTTCTTTTGAAATTGATTTCAAAACTATAAGATTATCTATTTTAATCAAAAGTTCAGATTATATAAAATTATCATATTTATCATTATCACAAGTAATTAAGTATTCTTGATAAAGCTTAATATTAATATAATCCAAGCAAACAAGTTATTATCTTTGATTAGAACTGAGTTATTGATAAATATATTAAAATATCTTAGCAGCAGAGACTTCTACAGAACTCTTATAGATAATTTCTTGAATATAGTTATCTTTATATATAAAACAAGATAAAATTACTTTGCCAATTTCATCATATTTATCATAAACTTCTAATAATATTTCTCTTTCTTTAAGCTTATTAATTATCTTGATATTCTTTTTCTATTTTCCATGATTAAACTAATAAATATATTAATATTTATAAGTATAGAAGTATTTTTTTTTATAACTTTTAGTGACAAATATTTCTTTAGATTTATTATATTCATTATATTAAAAGTAAGCAGAAAGATTCAGTTATTTTTCTTTAATATAATTATCATAAGTAATTATCTTTTTTCTATTCATTTTAAAATATATTCCAGTATAATATTTATTTACATATTTTTCATATTCTTGACATCTTTCAATCTGAGAGCTGGAGTAAATTTGTTATGAAGTGATTTGATATAAATTAAAACTTTATTTTACTCTTTTATTGATAAAGAGTTCTTGTTTAACTTCATTAGCCCAGTTTTTATTTGTCTTGAATTTAGTATAGAAAGATTTATGAATTTTGATTATTATCTAATTAGCAAGATTATTATAGCATCAGTAATATTAATAATTAGATATAAAGAGATTTTTATGGCACTAGTACTAACTATTTGATTCTTGTCAATCAAATAACTATCAATTATTTCAATTACATTTTTATGTGAACTTTTTATCAAGTTATTTAAAATCTTTTCAAATATATTTCTTCTATTTGATTTTGATTTCTTCTTGATAAGCTTGTACTTTATAAATTCTTTTAATATTTTGAATAATTTGAAATAGTATTTTTCTAAAGTTAATATTACTTAAACTTTAGTTGAAAGTTTTAATAAAGATCTAAACTTCTTTGATAATAATTTCAATATTATTATTATCTTGAAATTCTTGTTATTTAGAAAATACAATATTCTAATTATAATATTACTACATGAAGAAAATCTTCTTTTTCAAGTACTATTTCTCAAATTCACTTTCAGAATCTTCTTCTGACTCATTTTCTTTAGAACTAATATCTTCAAATATTAGTTCTTCTCTATTACTATAAATAAATTTAATTAGTACTTTTTCTTTCTGATTATTATATTCAAAAGTTAATAATCCTTTTCTGATATCAATATTAGCTTTAATTTTATTTAAAAAGTTCATTTTAATAATTACTAAATATGTTTTAGCTTCAGTAATATCTACTTCAATAGAAATTATGATTCTATCAATATTCAAAAGTAGATTATTAATTGCTCTAAGAAATTATTTTGATATTTTATTTATATTAGACATAGAAATATTTGAGCTGTATTATATTTTCAATTCCATAACTTTAATAAAGTTATGTGTAATAACACATCTAAAGATATTAGTATTAATGATTAAATCAATAATATTCTTTTTAACTTTTATTTTGTATCAAGCAGATATGATTTTAAGTTTTTATTTAAGCAATACGCTTCTTTTTCTTTTTGACTTGATTACTGTAACTTGATATATTTCTTTTGATAGTTGAGTTCTTTATGAAGGAAAGATTTGAATAAGTTGAGTAATAATTATATTTGCTTTTTGTTAAGCCAAATCTTCTAGAATATTATATAGTTTAGCTATAATAATAAGTATAGGTAAAGTAATTTTACTTTTCTTTTTGCAAATAGTTTTCTTGATAAGTTTTTCTTTAAGAGTTTTAGATAGTTCAGTATTATTTATATTCTGATCAAGAATAACTTTTGAAGTATCTTTCTGTTCATCTTCTTTATTATTATTTAATTTCTCATTTTCTTTAATTACTTCTTTATGAGGCTGATCTATAGATCTGATTCTATAAAAAGTAGTTCTGAAATTTCTGGATTTTCAAGTATTTATATATATCAAATAGTGAATTTACATTATTTGGTTTGGTAGTTAATATCTGGATACTATCAGTAAGAGCTTATATTTGAATTAGTAATATATTTTGATTATTATTTGTATTTTGATTATTACTAGTATTTATCTAATTTAGTAGTATATTATTTTTTTACTAATTATTTCTATTTGTTCTTTGCTAATTATTTTCAAAGTTATTCTGATTATTCCTTTATGATTATAGCTAAGAATAATTAGAACAGATATAATCTGGCTTATCACAATTGTAATAGGTTGAAACTGATTTTAAATTTTGATTATTAGACCTATAATTTGAGTTATTTCTATTGTAGTTAAATTCTTTATTGATTTTAATACTTTCTATTTGCTAGTTGAGATCTTGAAGTATTATTAAAATAATATTCAGTATTAAGTTATTCTGAATTTGAGATTAATGATATCAATAAGTTGATATATCTGCATCTGTTTTTTCTACATTTTTTATAACTTATATCATATTTAGAAAAGTTCTATCAGCTAAGATTTGAATCTATTTTCTAATCTCTAGTTTCAATTTTCTTCTGTAAGTATGAATCTTATATTCTTCTAAGTATTTATTATCAGAATCTACTTTATGAAATAGATTGATAAATTTATCTATATATTCTTTCATGATACTAGTTTATTACAAGATTTCAATTTCATCTTGCCATTGATCAATTCTTTCTCTAATCCAAAAGTAAGCTGTAAACTGATAACTAAAACTATGTGATTTATCTTGATTATTATTTTAAGTAGTTAGTCAGATAATATTATTTCTTTCTCTTTCATCATATCACAAAGTAATAGCACCTTCTAGATATTCTTTAATCAATTATACTTTTTTAACATTAGTAATTCTTAGTGATAGGAGCCATAACTAGCTGAAACTCTGTTACAATTCTCTGATTGGCTGCTGTAACTCTGTCACAACTCTCTGATTGGCTGCCACAAGTCACAACTAGTTGAGAAGCCATCTTTAGTAATTCTATTAGCTTGAGTGATAATATTAAAATCTTTTAGCTATTCTATTGAATCTTAATCATTTTCTCTATATTTTCTAATAGGAATAATAATTTTTTTCATAGATCAGTTATTTTATTTAGCTATTTTATTAATGAGAGCTCCAAGAGTTGCAATAAGATCTTCTAAATTATTATTATTATTTTGCTGATCTATTTGATTATCTTCTTCTTTTTCTGATTAGTTGTTATCTTCTAAGTTAATTTTAGTATTTTTTTCTAAATCTGAATAATTATTATTTTCTTCTAATTCTGAAGTTAATATAAGTTATACAAAAGAAATAAGAATATTTTCTGAGTTTTTGATTTCAGAATAATAACCATTAATATCATTATTATTAGATAAGATTCTTGTTTGTATTTGTAAAGTAAAGTTTTGATATATAAATCTTTGATAAAAATATTTAATTAAGTTAAGTTATTCTTCTTGAGTATTAATATAGTCAAAAATAAAAGTATTGACTAATTATACTATTCTTTGTCTAAGATAAGTAATGTGTATTTTACTTAGATCAAGTTGAATTAGTTCATAAAATAACAGATAAGTAATTTGATTTACTAATATTACTTTAATACTTTCTGTAAGTAAATAAAATATTCAAAATTATAATAATAAAAAGTTTATTTAAAGAGAATGATAATAAAAGCAAAAGTATTGTAAGAATATTCTAATAAGATAATTAGGAATTTAATATATTTCAAGATAATGATTAATTGGTAGTCTAATAAAAGAATA
Source organism: Ambispora leptoticha (assembly GCA_910591765.1). Lineage (NCBI taxonomy): Eukaryota > Fungi > Glomeromycota > Glomeromycetes > Archaeosporales > Ambisporaceae > Ambispora > Ambispora leptoticha. Next base: position 339 of record CAJVPS010002359.1, on the reverse strand, counting down.
ATAATTAGTTATGAAAACTCAAGATATAAGTATTTATCAATTATAAATAAAAAAAGAAAGAAATATATAAAGAAATATAAAAGAAATATAAAAAGTATATGAATATAATAAGAAATGTAAAAAGAGTTTTTCTTCACAGAGAGAGTATCAAAAATATATTATAGTGAATTGATAAGTGAAGTTTACTTAAATTTATCTTAATAATATATAATTGGAAGAGACTAAAATAATTAAAGGATAAAGAGAAAGGAATTAGACTATAACTTTCAATAATGATAAAGATTTCTAAGATCTGTATCAATATCTATGAATATTATCTTAAAAAGGATAAAATAAATA
>CAJVPS010002358.1:0-12519 GCA_910591765.1 Ambispora leptoticha | reverse complement strand
GTTATTGTAAAATTTTTTTCTAAATTTAATTAAGAAAAAATTTAAAAAATCTGAAAAAATTATATATTAAATTATAATTTATAAAATTTATTTTAATATAAAAATAAAAATTATTTCTTAATAAAATTATAAAGTTTAATATAAAGAAAAAATTTTAATTTTTATTATATTATATTAATAAAATTAACTTTTTGATTTTATAATTATAAAAATTATTATAAATTATTTAAATATATTTATTTAATAAAAAATATATAAAATTTTATAATAATATTAATTAATAAAAAATTATAATTTTTATTAATTTGTCAGGATGATCTTAAACTTTTGAAATAATAATATATTTAAAGTTTATAAAAAATTATTCAATATTATAAATAAAACTTTCAAATTTTTTTAAAATTATAAAAATTATTAAATTTTTTTTAATTTTAATTTAAATTTAATATTATAAATAATAATTAAAAATTTTTTTTTATTAAATTTGATTTAATAAAAAAATTTAATATATTTAAGAATATTATATTAATAATAAGTAAAAAAGAGTTAGTTAAACAAATATATTAAGTTTAAATTCTTTTCAAGAATTAATTATATAATAAAAAATAATATAAGATATCTAATACTATATTAAAAACTTCAATTTATTATAGAACTTTATATATAAGAAATAAATTAATCAATCAAAAATTAGAAAAGCTATTAATCTGTAAGAGAATTTTTTGTTATAACACAGTGAATATATAAAAATAAATATCTACTTTTCGGGCCACGTGACGATTTTTAAGGGAGTAAACCGATCAATGATATAAATATTAATAAAGAGAGTTATATTCCACTTGAATTTTTTCGTTACACATTGATCTTGCGATTTGATTGGTTAAAAAATCATCATGTGGCCCGAAAAAAGTGGTGGTCGTCCTGAAGGATTTATTGCAATACAATAAAATAAAATTGAGCTTGAAATTTGAAACTTGTAAACATCCCACAATTCGATCAATTCTAATACACCGCCAATTGGTCAATAAATTCGCACCAGAAATCAATCTAAAAGATACTCGTCACCATTTGTTCAACATAAAGTGGCATTATTTTGGTATTTTGATTGTCCAAATTACTGGTGTTGTTGAACATAGATAGTTCGTGGAACTAAGTTGGGCGATATTGATTGCTTTTTTTGAAATTTTCGCCTTACAGTTCTCACTACATTTATTTTTAATTTAATGAGTGTCCAAAAAAGTTGAATCCTCCTTATGTAGCAATATAACCTCGTTACCAATTATTTCTAATTATGGGAATAAAAAACTTACAGAAGTAGAAACATAGATAAACCATTACAATTGATTGGTGAAAAAAGACAATTAATAAATGTAAATATATTCTAAATTTTCAAAGTGAATGTACATTGTTACACATTATGCTTAGACTTTTTAATTCCGTGTATAATATTGCCTAAAGTTGGTATAATATAGTCTCTCAGGTTTAATGATAATTCAGTGCAAGGCATGTGATTGGTTACAACGCAAACTCTAGCAAAAAATCATTGGCATCAGACAAATAAAAACTGACATGGAAATAATAAAATTTTCAATTTGGTAATGCAACCTGTAAAAAAAATTAATAATGCAAAATTGATGCATCACTCAATTATCAATTGTCTTTTGACACCATTCTTTAATCTACAAGAAAAATGCGCATATTAAAATTAAAAGTCTGTTTCATAGCAACCGATAAAATGACAAAAAGAAACAAAATTTCTCACCTCAATGCAGACATTATTGATTTTTGTGAAATTTGGATCGAGTTCATCCTTGTTTTTATCTAGAATCTCATTTGTATACTTCAAATATATCTCTGCGATATCTTTTATATTGGTACTTTTGAGCAATAACTAAAATGAGAAAAAAAACTATTAACAATTATCATTAGTCTATTGTTATTCTTGTTGACAAATCTTCACCTTAACAGCCAATCCCTTTCTGATCTCAATAACCTGGTAAAAGACATAATAATTCTTGAAGAGTAGAGCTAAATTCGCTATGGTAGCAGCAATGGGAATAGAACACATGATAAAAACCCTTTTATTATCAAGTTTTTCATAATATGCCAAGATTTCGGGTACACGACGAATCGCGTCATAGATCATATCCGATAGACAATAGATCGCACGAGTACGGTTTTCGGGTTTCGATAAATCTCGGAGATCATTCACGTAACGCGACCAAATTTCTTTTGGCCAGTATTTCCGATTTTCTCGTAAATCGATTGAATAATCTCGAATTATATTTTCTTTTTGAAGAAATATTCCAATAATTCCAATAGTTTCTTGACTAAAATTAGAAGATTAGCTGTAATTCACACGGGCGTAAAAATCAAAAAAAGGAGCATTTACTTGTTAATGTTTCCTATTATTTTTGAATCTAACAATCCTCTGGCGATAAAAATATCAGCAAGACCAACACCGACTAATCCAGCAACATAATGCGAATATAATTCATAATCTACTACAGTGTCTATGACCAAATTATTTTCAGCTGCTTGTTTGGCATAAGTTGCCATCCCTTGTCCCATTTGTTGCGTTATGTGTTCGATAATAATTTGATATCTAAGTGTTTGAAATATGGTAAATAAAGTATTCCCAAGCGCTCGAAATCAAATGGTGTCTTATTTACTTTTCTTCAAGATTCAAAAATTCTTCTATTACAACGTTAAATTCTACCAATAATTGCCGGTCTTTCTCATTTGGGCCACCTACAATTAAATAACGTCAATTACAAATTGCTGGGCATTAAATAAACATGATGCATTTTTTAGATTACTTGAAGTGAAATTCCATCCTCGTTCATAAATAATTTTATGAAATCTCAATAGTAAGTCTATTTTCATATCAATTGGTAAGGTCATGTCATCTTCAATAGTATCAAGACCACGCAGAACAAGATAAAACAGACAAATCTAAAAACGGGCAAACTAATAAATGAAATGATGATAAACCCTTTTAATTCTTTCTTATTTCTTGAATACTAACTGGTTCATATAAATCACCAGAATAATTGTTTATAATGGTAGCAAATGATCTCGAATATTTGTTTAATAGATATCTACATCTTTCCTTATTATTGTTATCATGGTTGCTTATTTCTTTCGTTTGGATGAAATAAAATTTAATTAGAGCTAAAAGTTCAGATGGATATAATATTGACTCTAGGAAATGCTTTAGTAATTTTACGATCATTTTTTTACTATTGTGTCAAGTAGTCGACGGTCATATTTATACTTTCTTAGTTGCGTAATTAGTAAAGTTATTAATTAATACGTAATACTACATTATTATTCTTAGTGAATCATGGGGCAACGATTCACCATTTATTTCATACATGATAGCAACACATATTCTAATTGAGCCGAATATGCATGAGATCGACCAAGATATCAAATGTTCAATAAAAAATTGTCCAATTAATCAAATGGTAATCTTTTTGCAGATGTTTCTCTTGAAGATATTTGACTAGCACCGATCGCACTTGGTACTTTAATCCCGCAGCAATCCGGAAACTCTTGCCCAAAGGCGTGTACGTGCACATGATCATGTTCATCTTCATTTTCATCATTATCATTCACCAGGCTGCCTTCAAAACCAATCAGTGATCCAAACATGAAATGTTGCATGATAGGTAACTTGCCAAGTACTTCTGCCTTATACATTTTAATCATGCCTTCATTTATCTTATTCCATGTCTATATTAAAGAATAGCATACATATTTAATTATTCGCATCAGCTTAATGAATTGGTTGAAATAATATAAACAATATTCACCTTAACGCCAGAAATGTCATTGATCATTGGTGAATTCCATTGCAGTGAGGCTGTCTTTACCTGTATGAACAGAAATACAATAACAAAACATTCGTTTGATACAAAATAACTAAAAGAAAGCTTCAATGAGTACATACCGAATTTATGAACTTAATACAAGCTAAATACATATATTCTTTCGAATATTCTTCAACCACGTCTTTATCATGAATTGATTTTGGACGAATATACTTATGACCTTTATTAATATACATCCCCATTTTTAATATAAATAAGGAGAATAAGAAGTAAAAAGATTTTAACAGTTTCTCACCTATCAATTGAGAAGAGCCAAATAAAAAGGGAAGAAAGTGATAATCATCTAATCCCCACACGCCATGAGATCCTGCGGGCTCAAGCCAATATTGAAACTGTAAATTCCGCATTACTTCTATGTACCTTAATTTAATCAATTAATTAATTAGAGTAATCGCATAATGTATTGACGTTAAAATATATATAAATAAAAATACTTGTGAAAAACTCGAAGCACAATAGACCGATAATCATCCAGACCAATAAATCCTAACTTTTCTAGACATAATCTAAATATGAAAAATCATGAGTCAACAAATTGGATTGATGCAGTCATATTCTGATCGATAGTATCCACTTACAGCCATGCAATGAAATTCGCTTCATGTCCCGTTCCATAATCAATTCTTTTTCGGTTCCCCCAGCATTCAACAAAATATCGAGATATTTCTGGTATAGCGGCCGGTGGTATTGATAAATTTTCATGAAGTTCTGCAGCGGTCTAACAATGAAAAGATTTAGTGTTTAGCAAATACTCGCGAATATTACCTCTATAGAGCATATAGACATTTACGTTATTCACTCGATCATAGAAATCCCTGAAAGCAGGGTTTCCAAATCTACTTTTTTCGTTTCGTACGGGTGGTATCTCTTCACAATATGAATTCACTATATCGAGCACATCAATTATATTTTGCACTACCTTTAAACATTCAATATAATAAAAATAATTTACGATCAAAGAAAATGCATGTTAATAAGAAAAAACTTTTATTATGAAACTTTTTAAATCGAGTCAAGGTAAATTCATTCTCTCACCTGAGACAAAACACAATCTGTACTCAATTTTAGGCCTTTGATCGACTCATTTAATCTTTCAATGAAGGCAAGATACTCATGAAACGCGGGTGACTCTTGAAATCTCTGTAAATCTTCTTTGGTTAATATTTTACGCTTTGGAACTGTAAAAGAGGAAGATGGATCTGTTGCCATGAACATTATTCAAATATATGTTGAACTTTAAAAGTATGTCGATATATAAAAACGCGAAAATGCTATGGATCATAATAGTAGCCAATCATTTTTGAGAGAGGATGACTAACGCTACATCAAATAGATCAAAAATGTTTTTGCGTAAAGTCTTGATTTCGCGTTACCTATCTAAAACTTTCTCTCCTCGTTCTACCAACCGTATTTTCTCTAGGAAAATGTCGCAAGTAACAACTACGAATTGGCCCGCATCCAAAGTACGCTCAACTTTTATCTCATACTTTGAGTCGAAGAGCCATAAACACATACCTTCTTCGTCGACTATACCCTTTGAAGACCCTACGTTATTATTCGCAAATGCGGGCATGAATCAGTTCAAATCTATATTTTTAGGAACGGTGGACCCAAACTCTGAATTTGGTAAATTAAGACGTGCTGCCAACAGTCAAAAATGTATACGTGCTGGTAAGCTGAATTTTATTGCTCACCTCAAACATATAGTCAGTTAAACATGAAAATACTCGTAACACTGATCATAATAAATTTTCATGATTTTTAATTTAGGTGGTAAGCATAATGACTTGGATGATGTCGGTAAAGACGTTTATCACCATACATTCTTTGAGATGTTAGGAAATTGGTCGTTTGGTGATTATTTTAAGGTTTGAGAAAAATAGAAAGTTTAAATAAATGAATTGTTCTATTAATAAAATGAAACTGCGACATTCATTAGAAAGAAGCAATAGAAATGGCTTGGGAAATTCTCACGAAAGTGTATGGATTACCCAAAGATCGTTTATATGTGACATATTTCGAGGGAGATGCAAAGTTGGGCTTGGAGGCTGATTTAGAGGCTAAACAACTTTGGATAGATGTTGGAGTACAAGAAAATCGTTTAATTCCTGGCAATACAAAAGACAATTTTTGGGGTGAGTGCTTCTCATGATCTTCAAAAAATAAGTAGAGTAAAATTAATTCTTTTGATCTTTTGTTAGAAATGGGCGAGACTGGTCCATGTGGTCCATGTTCTGAAATTCATTTCGATCGTATTGGCAATCGTGATGCATCATCTCTTGTGAATCAAGATGATCCAAATGTAGTAGAAATATGGAATCTCGTCTTTATGCAATTCAATCGTGAATCAGACTCTTCTTTACGTCCACTGCCCAACAAGCATATTGATACTGGAATGGGATTGGAACGTCTTGTCTCTGCTTTACAAGACAAACTTTCAAATTATGATACAGACATTTTCCAGCCGATTTTTCTAAAGATTCAACAATTAACAGGGGCGCGCCCATATAGTGGCAAAGTGGGTGTTGATGATGTTGATGGGTTGGATATGGCTTATCGAGTTATTGCGGACCATGTGAGAACCTTGACTTTTGCTATTTCCGATGGGGGTGTGCCTAGTAACGAAGGACGTGGCTATGTCCTTAGGCGGATATTAAGACGTGGTGCACGATATGCACGCAAGAAATTTGATGTTAAAATTGGAAGTTTTTTCTCAAGTTTGATAGATACGGTGGTGACCGAAATGGTAACGCGAATTGTTCTTTTTATTTTTTTTTTAATTATCAATGATTGTTTAATTTACTAAAATTTATAGGGAGATGCTTTTCCAGAGATTAAACGAAAGGTCTCTGATGTGAAAGAAATCTTGGATGAAGAAGAAGAAAGTTTCTCACGTACACTTGATCGAGGCGAAAAACTTTTTGATGGTTATCTTCAAAAAGCCAAACAATCCAATGCAAAATTATTACCTGGTGCTGATGTTTGGCGTCTGTATGATACATATGGTTTTCCGGTTGATCTTACTCGTCTAATGGCCGAGGAAAATGGGCTTGGTGTTGATGAACAAGAATTTTTGAAAGAACAAGAAAAAGCTAAAGTCATAAGTCGAAAGGCTCGTAACGTTGGTGTTGATGATCAAAACGTCGTTGCATTGGATGTGCATGATATTGCCAAAATTGAAAAATTAAAGACAATACCAATCACGGATGATAATTTCAAATACCGTATGTATCTTGTATACTTTATCTTTATTTAGCCCTTTTTTTTTAATTACACCATTAAACATTATCTTGTTTTTATTTAGAAACTGGAAATATAAACGCCATTATTAAAGTAATATTTTACAATCATGAGATATCAAATTCCACTGAGAATATACCGGCGGAAAAAAATTTTGGCATCATTCTTGATCGTACAAATTTCTATGCAGAAGCAGGCGGCCAACAATATGATACGGGTGCACTGACAATTGACGGTCAAGCTGAATTTGTAGTAGAAAACGTTCAAGTGTTTGGCGGCTATGTTTTACATATTGGTTATTTAAAGTATGGCAATTTGTCGGTCGGAAATGAAATAGTTGCATCATATAACGAAGTAAGTATTTAAGAGATAATGTTTTTTCAATTGCGATTTAAAATTTCTCAATTTTTTCGATTCGATAGTTTCGACGATGGCCTCTTCGAAATAACCATACTGCGACTCATATTCTTAATTATGCTCTTCGAAATATTTTAGGTGATCAAGTTGATCAGAAAGGTTCTTTGGTGGCTCCCGAAAAACTAAGATTCGATTTTTCGTTAAAGGTAACAAACGTGATGTATCTTTAAGCGTTACAATGCGTTGTTATATAATTTAACCTGGATTTTTTAGAAACCTGTCGCCATTGATGAACTTGCGAAAGTTGAAATCATTTCAAATGATTTTATTCAGAAAAATCATAAAGTTTATTCAAAGGAAGTACCATTACATGTGGCCAAAGCAATACATGGGCTTCGTGCTGTTTTTGGAGAAGTTTACCCTGATCCTGTCAGAGTTGTTTCAGTTGGATTTGATGTGGAAGAAATAGTGAAGGATGTGTCTAATCCTAAATGGGGCGCAACGTCTATAGAATTTTGTGGTGGCACGTAAGTTTTTAGGTTATATATTTTGGATTTTTTTTTTGCCATTTTAACCAACTTGCTTATATTTTTTTACTAAAGTCATGTTGCCAAAACGGGCGATATAAAGACATTTGTTATTCTAGAAGAATCTGGAATCGCTAAAGGAATTCGTCGAATAGTTGCAGTGACAGGCGAAGAAGCCCAACAGGTAAACCAGACATTGCAATAAATGTATAATACAGAATTATAACAATACTCTCTCCCCCTATTAATTATTAAAAGGCGCATCGACAAGCACAAGAATTCGAGCTAAAATTTCAGCACCTCCAAAGATTAGAAGGTCTAGAACTAGATGATGCCATTAAAGAAGTCAGTAAAGAGCTCGACGCATCGAGTATATCCGCCGTACGAAAAGCGGAATTTCGTGACACATTGAATGTGCTTAGGAAAAAATTTGCTGATGCGGATAAAGCATTAAAAGCCGCTCAAACCAAAGAAGTCAGTTAAATATAAAAAAATTTCGCTTTTTTTTGTTGCAAATTTGGGCTTAACATTAGTAATATTATCTTTTAGGTGGTTGACTCTATTAATACATACTTCTCAGAGAATCCCAACGTTAATTTTATAATTAAGCAATTAAACATAGGATCAAATGCAAAAGTAAGAATGATTGTAAAATAAATCTTTTGAAAATTAATCTGATTTTTTTATGAATTAACATAAAAAGGCCATCGCTGCTGCGATAACACAAGCTAAGCAAAATCATCCTGACAAAGCCGCGTATCTATTTGCTATCGATGACATATCTAATCGTGTATCACATAGTTGTGTGGTTGGCAAACCTCTTATTGCACGTGGATTAAAAGCTGGTGATTGGGCAAAAGCGGTATCAGAAAAAATTGGGGGAAAGGTAAATTTTAATATGTGCGCGCTCCTCCATATGTTTTGTATTAATGAGCTTGCATTATTCATTATTAGTCGGGAGGAAAAGATGAATCCGCACAAGGTAGCGGAATAAATGTTGAAAAAATTGACGAGGCTTTGAAAGTTGCTGAACAATTTGCTCAATTAAAATTAGAATGCTAAAAATGGATAGATATTTATAGATGCTATAAACAATTTCACTATAATAAATTTCACTGTAGAATCGCATATACACTCGCGATTCTGAAACTAAATCTAGGAACCAGCCCACATTAATTAGAGAATCTAATATTCGTTTTATAACAGAACCCAACTAGTTTATTTCAGGTCCGTATGTGCCATCGCTAATAATTTCATTAGATCAGACTATAAATATTATACAGGAGAATTTCTTAGAGTTGACCACAATTAACAACAGTAACGGTCTTTGTGGTTCTTCCAGTGGAAGAACCTAATTTCTCAATTTTGCGGACAACATCCATTCCTGATGAATAAATAATATTATTATTAAAGAATAAATAATAAAGAAACTGAAACCTGAAATTGTTTTTTACCTTCAATGACCTTTCCAAATACAACATGCTTGTTATCCAACCAAGCGGTCTTTACGGTACAGATAAAGAATTGCGAGCCATTAGTATTTGGACCTGCGTTAGCCATCGAAAGAATTCCGGGGCCAGTATGCTTCAAGGTGAAGTTTTCATCGGCAAATTTTTCACCATAAATTGATTTACCACCTGTACCGTTACCGTTTGTAAAATCACCACCCTGAAGCATAAATTGAGGAATCACACGGTGGAAGGTGGACCCTTTATAGGTTAAGTTAGATCCTTTTTCGCCTGTACACAAAGCTCGGAAATTTTCAGCTTATATTAAAAGATTAACAGATGTTTCGTTTAACATATATTGACCATATGATAATTATTATAGAAAACTAAGAAAACCAGAAATTTCACCAGTTTTAGGAACTATATCAGCATTCAATTCGAAAATAATGCGCTTTTAAAAGATACATTAAATATTAGACAAATTGATTTGCAGTTCCACTTTTTCTAGAAAAGAATCAAGACTTACACCAAGTGGCTCACCATCAGCAGCAACATCAAAATAGGTTCTAGGATTGGACATAATTTTATTTGTTGCGGCTTTTGTGCAAAAACAGAAAACACCGTTTCGCAAGATATAACCCGAAGGTCGCATAAACATGATTGAAAGAGAAACACTTTATAAATAATTATTTCATATAACATTATTGATAACACCACGATAAAATTAAAATTTATATAATTCAATAACGTACTCACGGTAAAAATTGAACAGTAAGATACAAGAAAGATGAAAAGTATAATCTTATGAAAAAGCTTTAAAAAAAAATCTTTCCAACAGTGGTAACACGTGGCACAATAATTATTCTTCACAAAGTTGATATATACTGGGGTTGCTTACGAAACTGAAATTTTCCGTTCACGTGATGAGCGCAAGCCATGTCGAAATTTCGTCTATGTTATGGTTCGGGTTAGAGACAGGATTATATTGCATCAATAGTTAGCACCGGGAAAATGATCATTTTTAGCCAAATGGTAAGATTATTATAATTTTTTAATAATGGTGTTAAATTAGAAATCACTAAAAACGTATGTGTTGCTTAAAATTGATGGCTTACAATAGACTAAATTTTGAGATATATCCTTTTTTCAAAATAAGCGTTTGTTTTTGAATTTTTTTACGTTTTACTTACAGATAATATAAATACTCATTCATTATTATTTTTATTATTATTATTGATTTTCGCATTTTATATTAAAAAATTAGATTACCAATAATTTTATAAAAAAATGATATTTAAAAAATAAATAATTTAACTTAAATTTTTCTTCCTAAATAAGAGTAAAAAATATTATCCAATAATCCAATAAAATTTGCTAAAGCATTTTATATTATACAAATTGTATTAACTTATATATAATAATCAAAAATAATACAATGCTTGAATTTTTTATTAATTATAATTAGTAAAATATACATTTTATTTATATAAAGTTTTTAATTTCATTAATAAATATTTTTTATTTTAGCTCAAAATGAAGTTATTTTTTTTTGAGAATTTTTCTAATTAATTAGTTATTAATTAGTTAAAATTAATTAATTTTATATGTAATTAAAATAATTATTATAGAAAAAATTAAAAATATTTATATAATAAAAATATATAATTATTTAGTTATAATTAGTAAAAAAATTCAAATATTATATTATTTTGATTGTTTTGTAACAAAAAATAATTTAATTTTTTAAAATATTACAAATAAATTTATTTAAAATTATTTATAACTTAATTTATTAAGATTTAAAATAATTTATATTTAAGATAAAATTAATTTTTTATAATTTAATAAAAAATTATTTAAAAAATATAAAATATTATTATTAATATTAATTAAAAAAAATTGTTTAAAAAAATTTATTAAATAATATTAGTATTATTTTTTAAAATACTTTTTTATATTAAAAAATAAATTTTAAAAAATGATTAGAAAATTTTATTATATAATTATATATTAAAAATATTATATAAAAAATAATTTTAATTATATTTTTCTTTTTATATAATAAAAATTTATTAAAAATTTAATAAATAAATTTATTTAAAAATAATATATAAATAACTTAATAAAATTTTTTTAAATAATTTTTTGTAAAAATTTAAAAAAATAAAATTTTAAAAATTATATAATATAAATTTAAATTTATATTAAATTATTTTTTTATTTTTAAATATTAAAAAATATATAATAGTAATTATAAAAAATATAATACTTGAATTTTTATTAATTATAATTAATAAAATATTTATTTTTACTATATATAAAAGTTTTTAATTTTATTAATAAATATTTTTTATTTTTAGTTTAAAATATAGTTAAAATTTTTAATTTAATATATATTTTACTAGTAAAAAATTTAAGTATTATATTACTTTTGATTATTATTATAGATATAAGTTATTAATAAAAAATTTGAAAAATCTAAAAAAATATATATTAAATTTTAAATTATTTTTTAAGCTAAAATAAAAAATATTTATTAATAAAATTAAAAATTTTTATATATAAAGAAAAATATATATTTTATTAATTAATTATTATTATATAATAACTTTAAAAAATTAAATAAAAAATATTATATAATTAATAATAAATAATTTTAATAAATAAAAAAATAATTTTTAATTAATTATATAAGATTTAATTTTATAAATTATTAATTAAATTTTCTTAATTTAAAATATTTAATCTTAAAAAAATTTATATAAATTTAAAAAATTAATATTTAAATTTATTTTATAAATTTATTATGTTAAAATATTTAATTTTAATAAATTTAATAAAAAAATATTTAAATATTTTAAAACTTATTTTATATTAAAATTACTTATTTAAAATAATTAAAAAATTTTAATAAAAGATTAATATTTAAATACAGTAGCCATCAAAAATAATGTAACGCTTAAATTTTTTACTTATTATAATTAGTAAAATACATGATTTTTCTTATATATAAAAGTTTTTAATTTTACTAACAAATATTTTTTATTTTTA
>CAJVPS010002357.1:0-12519 GCA_910591765.1 Ambispora leptoticha | reverse complement strand
AAAAATATTAAGATTTAAAGTTTAGTAATTAAATTATTTATTATATAATTTTTATATTAATTTTAATTAAATTTTATATAGTAAAATTTAAAAAATAATAATTCAAAAAAGTTTATATTATTAGTAAAATTTTTTTTATAAAAGTATATAATAAAATTTTTATATTTAAATAAATCTCAGTATTTAATAACTTAATTAAATAAAATAGAATTAAAATTTTATTTTAAAAAAATAATTTATTAATATTTATTTAATGTATTAATCTTTTTATACTGAATTATATATATATAAATTATATTAATCTTTTTAAATAAAGTAAATAATAAAATATTTATATTATTTATATATTAATTTTAATTAAAAAAATAATTCTTCTTTATAAAATAATATAAAATTATTTTTTTAATTAGTTATCTAAAAAATTTTAAGCTTTCAATATATAAGATAAAGAAAAAAATTTATTATAATAAAAATAATATGATAATGAATAAAAGATAATAAAAAAGTAAAAATTCAAGTAATAAATTATAATTAAATTATTAAAAAATTATTATTTAAAAATAAAATAAATAAATTTTAAAATTAATAAAAAAAATAAAAATATTATAGCTTTAAAAATCTATTATAAATTATTAAAATAAAATATAAATATTTATATATAGTATATTATAAAAAAAACTATCTTTTGAAAATTTAATTTATTTGATAAATAAATAAGAAAATATATTATTAATAATAAATATATCTTAATTTTTAGTTAATTTCTATATTAGAAAATATATTTAAATAATAAATATTATAATTAGTTCTATTATTCTTTTTCTTGTTCTTTATAACTATAATTAATTTAAGACTTAAAATTTAATAATAAATAATTTATTATTATTAGCTTAATAATATTTAATCTCTAAAGAAAATATATAAAAAGATCAATATTTTTTATCATATTATTCTTGATAATCTAAAAAAACTATAAGATATGAGAATTATCAAATATAAGAAGAATAATAGATATTTTTTCAAAATTATATAAAATATTACTTATATTATTAGATAGAAAATATATCAAAATAATATTATATTAATATAATAACTTATTTCTATTATATAAAAAAATATTTTTATTTTATATATTTTTATTTAATAATATATAAAAAATATATAAGAGTTTTATATTTTATATAATATTAATATTTATTAATTAGTATATTAAACTATAAAAAGCTTAAATATAGATATATTTATAGAATAATTAGAATTAAATTATATTTACTAATAAGATTTTTTTCAGAATAAAGTTAGTCAGTAATATAAGAATAATAAAAAACTAATTCATTAATTATTAAAGTTATATTAAAAAATAATAATATAAAAAAATATTTCATAAAAGAGAAAAACTTCTTTATTTTATTTCACAAATATAACAGATGGATCTTTTTATATAAATATATTTATTATTAGCTGTCTGATAAATATATAGCAAGAACTGATATCTATAATAAGATAATAATTTAAAGTACATATCATATATTATTAAGAATTTATTATAGAAAATAAAATTCAAACTATTAACTGATTATCTAATAATTTAAATCTAAACTTTATTAAAAACATATAATATATTATCAAGAATAATATTAAAAAATAAATATCAAGAAATATTAATGAATTAAATAATTTATAACTAAAAAATAAAATATAATTCCAGATAAAATTTAATTTTATCAATGAAAAAAAGATATGAACTTAGTTTGAAGAAAAATAATGATAGAATTTTATATTAAAAATTATATATGTAAATAAAATATATGATAAACTTTCTAAAAAAATTGGAATTATTTAAAATTGTTGCATGATTATTAAGTTATAATATTTTTTATAAAAGTATTTTTTTTTCATAATATATTATATATACTATTTAATAATATCTTAATAAAAATAAAACTTATTATTTATAAAGTCTTTATTTAAAGAAAAGAATTTTAATTAAAATTCTGTAATATTTATTAATAAAAGTATCTTTTACTTGAATTAACAATTAAAAAAAGTTTGATAATTTATTAAGACAAGAAGAATTTTAATTAAAATTCTGTACTGTAATATTTATTAATAAAAGTATCTTTTACTTGAATTAATAATTAAAAAAAGTTTGACAATTTATTAAGACAAGAAAAAAATCTGTATTATCAAGTATTTATTAAAGATTTATATAAATCTATTTTTTTCTTTGAATTTTAAAAATTAATCTGTTTTGTATGTAATCTTAACATATAATATATAATTATTCTATATAAAATAGTTCTTTTATCTTTTTCTATAAATTTTTTTGATAAAAATTATGATAATTAGATTTTACAAGGGAATAGTAATTTGAAGTATTATTTAATAATTGCAAAAAATAAAAGAAAGAAAATAATATTGAAATTTTCTCCTAATTATTAATACCATCTGATCAAAATTTAATTAAGAATATCTAGAGATATGAAAATAAATCTGATCAAAATTTAATTAAGAATATCTAGAGACATGAAAATAAATCTGATCAAAATTTAATTAAGAATATCTAGAGACATGAAAATAAATCTGACAAAAAAATTAAATATTTAATAATTTGAAGGATGAAATAACAAGAGAATAAAACAATTATCTAAGTATCTAACTAATTTAGTAAGAAGTATGAAATATTACGTGAAGATACTATTTAAAGCTGAGAGTGATTATATCATGCATTAATTTTTCATGTAATAATATATATTTTTAAATAAAAAAATTTTTTTCTTATCATATCTCTATGCCAAGTTAGAAATGTGATGAAACTTTTGTCAGTCACTGTATTTTTATATAAAATTAAAAAATATTTATTAATAAATTATAAATTTTTAATATAAAAAGAAAATTTTAATTTTCATTAATAGATTTAGCACAGCCAAATTTATATTGATATTTCTTTAAAAAAAATTATTATATATATTTTTTTAAACAAGTTAAAATTTATTAACTGAATTATATCTTCTTGAAATTAAATAACTTCAACTAACTAAATTATACTTTTACCTTTAACGAATAAATTTAATTATTTGAATTATATATTTTTAACTTAAATTAAATTGAACTAAATTATATATTTTCTTTTGAAAAAATGAATTCGAACTGAACTGAATTGGGATTCTCTCTTAAAAAATTAAGTTGAATTGTATTTTGAAAAATAATTTATAAATTTATTATATATAAGATACACAGTAACCTTCGATATAACGGACGGGACGGCTCATTAATGAAAAACTTGTTATATTCGTTATATCGACGGTTTTATTAATGAATCTGCCATATTAGTGACGATTTATTATATATCGACGGACGTGTAATACTGTTTTTTACAATAAATTTTACACTTTATAAATTATAAACTTTATTTTATGTAAAATAAAAAATTTTTATTAGAAACTTTAGAGATAAAGCAGATGATTTATTACACTCCTTTTGAATGTTACTGTAAATATGTTATTATTATGTTATGTTAGTAATTAATGAATTAAATAAAATACAATTAAACTTGAGTATAATATTAAAATTCAGATATAGTATTATAATTAGAATTTTATATAAATTAGCCGCAAATATTTAAGATTTTTTATAATGAATATAATGAATAAGGCAAAATTATTTGTATTGAGCTTTAATTATAACGATAAATCCAAAAATAAATTTGAATCTATTATAATTCTAGGTGCTTATCCGAAACTTTGTGTTTTTTCTGAATATACAAAAAATCATAGACATATGTATTTCATCTTTTTTGCTTTGATAGTAATGAAAATGTTGTTCTAGTGTATAAATCTTTGATCAAGTATGTTTAACAATAGCATTCGTAATAGGTTGTACCTTTCACCATATCAATTTTCATAATGTTCCATTTTTCGTAGAAAACGTCGATTCCATGCGTTATGCAAACAGCGGGAGCGCTGATCAGCTATATAGATAAGAAATGTTGGATAAAAATTACTTGCATTCCACGATTACAAGGTAATGTAATGTCATTTGACTCTCGAAGTAATTTAGATTTGGCCCAATTTTGGTAATTTTTTGGCTCGAAGTTAAAGTGGTTGTGCAAATTTCGACCAATGACAAGCTGATTTCACGTGTACTATATTACATAATCATGAATTTTTTTTGGTCAATGAATGTTTCAATTTTTTTTTGATTCTTTAACTTTACCGCCGCTCTGAAACTTTTTCAATACCTAAGTTGACCCGCATTTAAATTAATTGAAATAATTAATAATTTTCTTCGAAATTTCGAACATGCTTCTCCTCTTTAATAAATACGGGCAAAATATATATGAGACAAATAAATAATCGATGATTAAGTTCAAAACGATAAAGAAATTGAGATTTGTTCCTTGAATCGAGTGTCCTATTAATCTAATAAATTATATAAGTAAAAATATCGATACTCGTAGAACTTGCCTTTAAAATTGGGAATACAAACTTTAGTGCCAGTATGTAAAATAAAGAACATGATGACGACAATGATGTATTCTCTTCCTATTATAGAACGGATATTATAATTTACATGTAAACCCAATCTCGGCTTTTTTTGTATGACCCAACAAAAAAAATAAGTTTTTTTCTTCATTCATCCCTTTTATCATCCGCCCAACAAACAAACAAACCACAACGGTGTCACATCCTCGTATTGAATTAACAATAAAATATATATAAAAAAAATCTAGCACAAAGGAGATTTAATATCTACAATACATTTTTACATCGACATGCACGTGCATACATAATAGACGCGTGCACAAATACTCCACAATAGTGCCAGATTAACATAATATATCTTCTTACAAAGAGAGAGATATATAAAATATATATGTGTGTAGCCACAAGTTTCTTCTACCAGCAGAATAGACAAAAAAAAGTACGACACAACAAAAGAAAGAAAAAAAAGAGAGAGAACTCTTACCAATGATATATATTTATAGAAGATATTGTATGTATGTATGTATACCATTATTTGCATATATACAGAAATACCAATGTACATATATATATTCATGTGGATTTCCATTTTCTGTTTATCATTATTATCAAATATAGCGAGACCGATAGAGCCAGATTCAAGTAAATAACAACAAATAATAAGTTGTACATGTAGGGTAAGACCATCAATAAGAATAAGAATAAGAATAATAATAAGAATAATAATAATGATAATAAAAATAACTACACATAATTAACGTAGAATAAGACCACATTATAGCATGTAATAATAATAATAATAATAATAATGTAGCAATTTCAAATAATAATTATTATTATTCTTATTATAATGGACATAATAAATTAAAGAAAACACCCTTCCCATTCTTTTTTTTCTTCTCATTATTAAACGTTATCAATTAAACAACCCCACAGCATCAATTAACCTATTATTTCACTAATTAACTCATTAATTATTAACCATAAATGATAATGACTATTTTATTTAAAGAAATGCTCGACGTCTTTGTTTCGTTATTGTATAGAATACAATAAAGAAAATATGATACGATAAAATAGCAATAAAAGGCACAGGAGAGAAAATTATGCGACTACATTGAAATCCTGTATAGAAGTGCACAATTATCATAATCATAATAATAATAAACTATAATCATAAGGCAAGCAATATGGAAGCAGTAAAACGAGCCTATATGGATCAACAACAATAAGAGAGATGCATTGATTCTCCCCTTTTCTTTTCGTTTCTTTTCTTTAACTTTATTCTTCACGTTTTATCCCACCGTCACCTTAACATAATCAATACATCAATTAGTTAGGTTTTGTTGCCGTCAATATCATCGTCATAGTTCAAAAATTTTAATTAGACTCCACGTAAGAGAACGATGATACATGTAATTGTCATAGATGAATTGACAGTCCAATTAATTAATTATAAATAATTAATTGGTAAAGTGGACTCGAGTGAGACGGGAATGATAAAATATTACAAGGTTTTTTATAATCGCCTCTTCCTTTTCGACATTGGTACAACATACACACACACAAACTCGCTTTTAATAGTTCACAAAAGACCACACACAACAATATTATTCAATACATTGTCGTCACCCCCTCGTTTTTTTTTTTTAAGTTCCAATCCAAACGAACGACGCCCAAAACAACCTAACAATTCACCGCGCCTATAATGGTTGATGTATTTAATATCTATTTTATCAGCATCTATCATTATATCTACTGCCGTATTATTATTATTATTTATTATTATTATTATTATTATTGTTGCTGTTATTATTATTATTATTATTATTATTATTATTATTATTATTATTATTATTATTATTATTATTATTATTTATTATTATTATTATTATTATTATTATCATCATCATCAAACAGGTGGATGAAGAGAAACGAGAAGAATTTATTTTCTTAAAAAAGCTATAAAAAACAAAGAATGGAATAAATTGAGGAGCGAAGGGAAAAGAGATGAACACCAATATTTATTGATAAATTTGCTGAATTTCATCGAACCGTGAATAAGAAAAAATCCTGGTTTGAAGCGCATATATTCATTCTTGATTAACACATTTCTTTTTTTTAACTAGATTGAACTATCCAACAATATTAATAAATTAAAATTTCTGATTAAGGTCGGCCAAGTTCGGTGCTACATCAATAACATCACGACACTCAATTAAAAAAGATCAAACAAATCAATAATTAAAATAATAGCAAAATGTGATAATAACTCAGCGCTGGATCAATTTCTCTTAATACAATAAAATATTGTTTGCGTCGTGTTATTCAATAAAATGATAGTAATAGTATATAAAAATATGTATTGCATATATATATATATATATATATAATTATTATTGTTATTATATTATTTTTTCGCCAATTTTAATAAATTTTTTTTCTTCTTCCAAATACACACAACACATACACACACACACTACTAACTAATACAACAACACAACACCACAAATACACACACATCCTATACATCCACACTACACTTATTCCCCTTCTTTCCCTTCTTCCTCTAATATTTATTTTTACACCCTTTCAATCTTCCATTTTATTCATATATATTTTCTTCTTTCCTCCTCTTCCCCTTCCCTTTCTGTTTACGAATACATTAAAACGTGTATATATACGTGTGTATATATATATACGTGTCTGTATATATATATATCTACGTATATACTATACATACATATACAATAATAAATTTTTTTTTTTAAGAGTTAGACAAAATAATTTATTCTTCTTTCCTCAACTTTCAAAAAATTCCTCTACAACGTAAATTTTTATATTCCAAAGGTAAAGTGATGTTTCGTCTTTCATGTTTCTTAGAAACGAAAATAATAATAGCAATAACAACAAGAGCAACAAAAACAACAACAACAATAATAATAATAATAATAATCATAATAATAATAAATAATAATAATGATACTTAATAATAAAAAGCATAATAATAATAATAGCAACAAAATAACATTAAGTTGCGTTTCGTCGTCGTCCTTCGTGTTAATTTATTATCATTTGCTGGGATAATATATTTAGCCTTTTTTTTTTTGCATGTAAAAACCTAATTTTATCATTATCAGCAAAGAATTTAAGGTGTCTACGAAGACTAATGCTTCTACAAAACCCAATTGATTGATATCAATTTGAGGAGAAACACCAAGAAAATTATTTAACTGTGTATTACTCAATCGTTTTCTCACCAATTTTTTCTTTCTCATTCTATATTTGCCGTTCCCTTCAATTACCACATGAATCTCCGTCTCTTTTCAACTAGTTCGCTTACCATTGCCAAATAGAGTAAACCAACCATAGAAGGTGCAGAAAGGCGAAGAGCAATCGACCAAGAAAAAAACCAGAAAAGCTGCTGCTCACTCTTGCTGCATAAACCATCACATTTATATCTCATACATCAGCGTCTTAGTCAGTCCTCAAAACGTCACCACCTACCACCACTATAAAAAAAAATAGAGTTTAGATTTCCGAAAAGAAACCACCAACTCTCTTTTCACCACATCACCGCATAGATAAAACAGTCAAAACTAAAGAGTACGCCAATTTGCAAACATCTTTCATAAGAAGTCCTTTTGACCGGAGTGGCTTTCGGTGTTTTTCTTTCCCCCTAAATACAATTATCATAACAGCAATAACACTGGATTGTGGCAATACTTTAGACTCATTGGTTCCCATGCGTCGTTCCGTTAGAATACAAGAAAGGGACGATAGAAGGGTCCGTGAAAAGCGTGAGCGTGAAGAACAAGAAAGAAATGCACCACTCAATAATAATAGAGTACCTAAACGTCTTACCAGGCAACCATTCCGACAAGCAAAAAAGAAAAAAAAATTTCATCATGATGCAGTGTGTCACTCTTCTAGTCATTTGCTGAAAATGCCGGTAGATATGATACTCTATTTACTTGAATTTCTTGGTGAGTGAAGACTTCTTGCGTGTGTAAAAAATTGTGTCCCATGTATGGCGTTGTCTCACTAAGTTTACATATTTACTCGAAAAAATTACTGATCAACAAAACTTCGTGTAACGTCATTTTTTCTTCTCTTATCGTTCCCATTCGGCAATCTAATAGATGGTGAGCAAACGTCTAATTGTCCAGTCTTGTTAGCATATTGTAATCGATAGTATATACTGAAAATGTATTTTAATTATAGGTCCTTCTTTGGCGAAAATGGAACAAGCCTCTAAATCTTTTTATCAACTGATTCGTGGTCCTCATAGCCCTTACAGGTTCCTGTATTACAATTTGATGGCTCTTCATTGCCCCGTTGATCCGCTTGAAATCGCTGAAGAGGAACGGGTAATTCATGCCCCCGTTTTACCCACAGTTCGAAAGAACACTGCCGTTGTCAATAAAGATTCCAGAGAATTGAAAGTTTCTGACTGGAAGGCAAGTCTCTTATATGTACATAAATCATATGGTTTGTGCATTACTGTATTCCAAATTTTTAACTAATAAAAATTTTTATCGACTTGGCCTTGAAAATCACAGATTCAGGTAAATTACTGTTTCCACTGTTTTAGACATAAGGTGTAAAATAATCCTCTTACTGATTGGGGACAACCCACAGAAAAAACCTTAATCAATTAGTCAAAAGAAGAGGTGTATCTTGTTGCTTTTTTAATAAAATGTAAATGCAATAACTAAATGATTTTATCCATCAAACTTGATAGTTTGTAGAAACGTACAAATATTACGTTACAGAAGTGTGCACAATTTGTGGTGAAGCAGGCGATCCAATACCACTGTGGGAAGTGCGTCTCTGCCGATTCTGTGTAGTCCGGCAACTGATTAACAAGAGTGCTTTATATGCTTTCATGCTATCACAAAGGGAAATCGAGGTATTAAAGGTATGCAATGAGATTAGATATCATTTGAACTCGAATCTTTGTTTATTGTATTCATCTCATCAAATCTTTTACTAATGGTGACAAATCGTTAAATCAACAAGCCCTGGAAAACATATGTATATGATCTTGGCATACCGTGCACCTTTTATCTACGTAAGCATCTCGATCATCTTCGTAGACAAAAATGGTCGGAATGCACTAAGAATTTGGACAAAGTGGTGGCTTATCGTCAAACCATGAAATTCACCATGGAGAACACAAAAAGAAAAAGAAAGCAACGAGAGCAAGAAGAAGCTTTCGCACAAAGAACGCAAAGTATCATAAAATGCTTCTGTGGCCTGAAACTTAAACCTGATTTATCGGTGATGGATGAATGGTGGTTTCCCAAGGAACTAAAATTAGAAATTCATGAGGTACGAAGCAAGTAGATTGCTGAATTTGGCGAGTTTACATATTTAAATATATAAAAATGCTTTATTTCTCTTTTAGTATATCTCTAATAAAACGAATAACAGTTTGGCCAGAAAGCGTCTCCGACTTTCAATGGACCAACAAAATAATAATAATAATTCGAGTAGCAGCGGTGGGAGCTCTAATAGCAGTAATTCGGCGACTCCATCAGTAGGTGGAAAAAATAAAGCTCAACGAAAGAGTCTACAAGAGATCGTGCATGAATTAGAAACTGTAGTTGTTCCTCGTGTCGAACGATTGACGGAATTAGAAAGTAGTTTGATGCATGATGGTATTGTCGTGGAAAAACTGCGAGTCGATTTAGATCTCAAGACTCGTCGAATATACGACGATTTCATTCTTGGCAATCAAAATCATGACGGTGAATTCCCACTGACCGCCGCAAGAACACGAGCAGAAATTCTTACTCACTTTAAACGTGAAAAAATATTTGAAGGATCCGTGCACAATACGTGGAAAAATTCAATTACCAAGGATGACTTCTTGTGTAAAGAATTGGAGGGATCAAAATTTCTACGAGATGCACGTGAATGGTGGGCTCGACGTGGAAAGAAACCTCCGCCGGAAAGATGCGGTGATTCCTACCTTGCTCGTGTTCGAAAGAGACAAGTTTGGCTTAAAGCTGATATGACCATGATTCGAAATCAAGAAACATGGCGTCGCCAACTATTAGAGAGAAAGTTACGGGAAAAGATTGATTGGTACTTCACTGACCTTCCGGATTATATCAATTCGTTGCGAAGTATTTATGAAAAAAATTTGGATCGTAGGATGAGAAATCGTGAAATCTTTTGGACAAAAGTATGTGTTGTTGATCCTCATTATTACATTGTAATTTGAAGAGTCGAAGTTACCCTCCTAATACAATGCACTTAATATAAACTAGGGATTATCTACATGTTTAGAAATGATTGAGCCGCCCGACAGATTAGAACAAATGTATCGCGGTTATGAAGATTTCATAAAAAATTGCAATGGGTTTTGCCAAACTGATGAGGGCTATTGCGGATGCTTAGAATGTAAGTATATGATAAGTTAGTTCGTTATATTTTAAGGCAAAGCTAATTCAATTTTACGAATAAAATAAAAAAGATGCTGCCAAAGACATCATTAGAGCAAATACAATACTGCGACGCAAAGATTGGATTGATGAAAGATTGAAAATACATCTCGGTACGGATTATAAAGGCCCTGAACATTTGATTTGTCCTGAAGCACGGGAAGAATATAGATTTGCTGTGAAGAGTAAGTGGAATCAAATTACTTCCATGTATTTTTTTATCTCTCGCATCAACTGATCTATTCTTACTCCAAAGAAGATATCCCTGTCCCTAAAAAAGCCGCAGTGATGTATATTGTTCGCGCTGAAGAATTCATGAAACGTCTTTTAGCCGAGGTTCCAACATTTACCCCCGAGCACATTACACAGCAAGCACAAGATTGTTATAAACGTTGTCTAGGACTTATGGCTGATTTTTATGATCCACCTAGACGCCCAAGTTCTTCGACACAATTTGCGGCCAGTTCCTATTTTTACACAATCGATAAAGCTAATCGTCAGCGTCCTAGTATTGAGGAGACAATTGCGAAAATTAAAAATTTTGAAAAAATTCGTCTTGAACGATTGGAATTGGTCGATAGGGCAGCAAAGGAAGCTCGTTTGAGCCCAAGTTTCTGGAATAAAGCGATGGTTAAGCGTCCGATGGATGGTGTTACTTTCCAGACTCGTGTTCGATGGATTGTTGACAATGGATGGTTTTCTTTAAATCAATTGGCTCAAGCGTGGGTTTATGACCAGGATCGTGTCCCATTGAGCCAACTTTTACCGTTCATTGAAGAAAAAGTTAAACAAATGGAACGCGACAAGCGTAAAGAAGATATCGCATCACGGTAAATTCAAGATCTCTGATGTGAATTTATTTTCGTTAACTGTTTTAAATATAATATTGTTTCATTTTATAGGATTAAAGATGATCCTGAATTTCAGGCAATATTCAAAAAGATCGACGAGGATGCGGAATTCTTCTTAAGAGCTTCCTATGAGATTGGCACCATTTATAAGGTATACTTTGCTTCATCTTGCTATTATTTGATTACATTAATTATAAGATGTTAACTTAAGGTTTAATTTTATTAGGTTTCTAATTTATATAGAGCACATGTCGATGATGTCAAATCTGGAATCGATCCAGACAAAGTAGTGCGTCAAGTAGTAGAACTTATAAGAGACGTCAAAACTGGAGTCATTAGTAAAAGTAGTCTGTTTGTCGCTGACCGCGAAAAATTCGCCGAAGAAGATGACGACGATGACGATGATCAGAATATGCTAAATGGTGGGAATGGGAATGTGATTAATCCAACCGTAGCCGCGGTGATTACGCCCTTAACAACTAACAATAATGCAAATAACGTCGTCACAATTAATGTAACGACCGGGAATCAAATTGTAACTGCTATCAATGCTGCAGTAGCATTAAGTAATCTTCAGTCATTGATTAATCAATCGGCGAACGGAATTACAAATGCTAGTAATAGCAGGCCGTGATGATTTCGCTTTAAAAAAATGGAAGATACCATCAAGAAAAGCGAACTCAATCAGCAGATGGCGATTTCCAAAAAAAAAAATCATAGATCATCAAAATA
>CAJVPS010002356.1:0-12527 GCA_910591765.1 Ambispora leptoticha | reverse complement strand
TTGAATTATAATATTATATTGATTTTTGATTTATTTGATATTATTTTGAGAGTAGAAGATCTCTACTATAAATAAGCCACACTTTTTGTTTTATTTATTTTATTGAGAGTAGTTGACCTCTATTATAAATATGCCATACACTTTTATTTGTTTAGTTTATTTAGTTTTTACACTTTGATTTTTACCTTTACTTTAGTTATAGCCTTTTTTGATTAATAGTTTACTATTTAATCAATTCAAATCTTGAATTATATTGATTACTAGTGGCTTCACTCAGATAATTTTTATAATTTCTTTGATCTATTTTATTCTTTCTTTATTTTATTATCCTTTGTTAAGATAATATCTGTAAATATTAGCACAGATCTTAGAAATTTTTGTCATTATTGAAAGTTATAGTCTAATTTCCCTCTCATTATCTTTAATTATTTCAGTCTCTTTCAACCCTATATTATTAGAGTGAATTAAAGTAAAACTCCACTTACTAATTTGCTATAATAATATAATAAGAAATATAATAATTAAAATAATAATAACAATTAGTAAAAAAATTAGCCAAGAAATAAATCTAATATTACTTGTTATAGATATAAAAAAAAATATATTAGTAGAATATATTCAAATATCTTTTATTCTGAAAATTATAAATCTAATAATTAAAATACTTCTCAAAATTAGAATTAAAATCAAAATAATAATAGTAATAATAATAATCAGTAAAATCAAAGTACTTAAATAATAATTAGTAATTTAATAACTTTCAAAATCTAAATATTACTTTTTTTCTAGCCCAAATTCAGAATTTAATAATAGTTTTACAAGTATCTGCTAGTAATTCTTCAAGTAATTCATTAACTCAATCCAGTTTCTCTTTGTTAGTAACTCATAATTACTTAGTTAAAAAAAGAAAATATTAAAGAACTATTAAAGAAGAAAAAAAAAGTGAAAAAGAAAATGAAATTATCTAATCTTTACCTAAAGTTTCTGAAGAAGACAAGATTAATTTGAAAAAAAGAAATAAAAGAAAAAAAGAGCATATCTTTTAATTCTTGCAAAGAAAGCAAAAATCTATAATATACTTGAAGATTTGATCTCTTAAAAAGTTAATATTATTATTATAAGAAATAAGAAAGAAATTACAGAAGAAGTTCATATGAAAAGTAATATTTACTTAAAAGATCAAAATAACTTTAGTCTGATATAAAGCTAAGACTTTTATAAATCTAATTGTTAATACTAAAGTATTAAAATATGTTATCAATTATGAATTTCTTAAATAACTTGGAATAAAGATTCAATAAAAATCCAATATTTTTATATTTAATATTAATGAATATTCTAAATAACTACTTAAAATAATTAATAACTTTCTAATTACTATTAATAAAATCATAATTCTAGCAAAAATAGATATTACAGAAGCTTGAATTTATAAACTTATTATGAGAATAGACTAGTTAAATAAAATTAATATTAAAATTAATCTCAAGAAAAATATTATAATCTTTAATTAAAATAAAGAAAAAGAAAAAATATTAATTAAATTTATTTATAAATAATAAAATATATTATCAAAAGATAATGATAATAACTCTGAAATATTCTCAAGTAAAACTACTGATAATAAGTTCAAGATTGAATATCAAAACTTAGAAAATCATAATTTTTTTATTGAATATTTAATAAACTCTAACTTAAATTTATATTTTATTTAGATAATTTAATAATATAGATTTTGAAAAGATTTCTTATCTAATAGTAAATTTAATTTTTAAAGAAAGAAATATTAAAATTTTCAAAGAAGAAATATAAGTTAAAAATATTACTTTTATCTAGAAGAATACTCAAAATTAAAAGAAATTTTAATAAATCTATTATCAAAGTTCTTAATAAACTTTTGATTAAAGAGAATTTGCTGCAGAATATTAGTATTATTATAAATTATTAATATCTAAATACAAATATTCTTAATATTTTAATAAATTAGTAATCTAAATTAATATTAAGATAAATATATCAGATAATCTATTAATAATTTTATTTTAAAATAAAATTAAAGACTATAGTTAGAAGTAAAATATATTTAAAAATTAGAAAAGATATTTATTACAAAAGAAAGATTCTTTATTAAAAAGAAAACTCTAAAAAAATTAAAGATAGAAATTAAAATAGTTAAATATTCATATTGTAAATACGTATAGATAGTAAAATTATTTCAAAAGCTTGAGATAAAAATAAAATTGGCAAGCTATACTATTCTGATTACTTTATCTAGCAATAATTTAACTTATCTACTTGTAATTATTATAAACTTTGAGATAAAGCTAAATATTTTCTTGAAGTAATCTGGAAATATAATAAATTAAAATTTTTTGTAGCTATACTAAGTAATATATATATATATTTAATTATGATGATTAGCAAAAAAATAATAAAACTATTAGAAAATTAAGAAATGATAATAATCTATTAAATATTTATCAATAATATAATAAAATTAAAAAAATAATACTTGTCTAATATATTACTGATTATAATAAAGAGAAAGAAATATTATTATGACAAATTGATAAGTGAGTTTTTATTTTGAATTCACCTTAATAATATAGAATTAGAAGAGACTGAATTAATTAAAAGATAAAAAAAATTAGACTATACTTTTAATAATGACAAAGATTTCTAAGATCTGTGTCAATATTTATGAATATTATCTTTATAAATAATATTATCATAGTAATATAAATTTCTTTAATTTCATAATTTTTCAAATCTGAAAGATTTAACTAATTGAATGATCTTTAGAAGATATATGATTTTGAATAATATAATTAGTATATCAGTTATGAATTCAATCATGATTTAATAATATTTTTGCAATATTCTTGTAATATTTCTGTAATATTCTAATATCATCAATAAGTAATTAGCCCTGAAATCAATAACAGTTCATAAATAATTCAATAATGATTCAGAAATACTTCAGAAATAGTTCAGTAATGAATTTTATTTATTTTTATCAATTATCTTTTCTTTTTAGAATATATATCTTATTTTTTCATTTTATTTTGTCATTTGTATTATTATTTAACTTACTATATATATCTTATCTCTTAATTTTATTTGTTTATTTATTGATTCTTTATCTCAAAGATTGTAATTGTAATCTAAAGTAGCAAACAAGTTTAGATAAAAACTTGTAAAATCTCAAAGATGTATAAATATCTCTACTTTGAGATCTGAAATAAATATACTTGAATATCAATAATTCAATTTTTTTTTGAAAATACTTGAGTTATACTTATCTTGTAATTTTTCCTTTTGATCTTTGTCTTAATAATTTACTTTTATTTATCTCTTCTATTATAATAGATTATATTTTGGTTATTTACAAGTTTTCCTTATCTGAAAAACTTAAATAATGGATGCTTTCCACTTAAAATACACCAAGTATATTTTATTTAATTTAGAAGGTTCTTGTAAGCTTTCTCATATATAAAAGCTTTATTTATTTTGATATATACCTTTTGTTTGCCTAATAGTTAAAAAAATATTATTAGAGAGTTTAGTTAGTATACTAAATCTTTTGTTTTAGTTATAGTATTTATTTATTTAGTTTTAGATACCTTATCCTAGTTTAGTTTTCATGATCATAACTTTGTCTTTATATTTTTGTTTTATTTCATTTTTGCCTTGTGTTGATATAATACTCATAAGTATTAGCACTAGAAAATCTTTAGAATAATTATTATCCCTTAACCTTTATAAATAATTCAGTCTTCACTCTCAAAACTTATTATAAACTATATTCATGATAAAATCTATCTTCCAGAATATAGTTTATAATATTTGGTGTCCTCTCTATGAATCTTACCCACCCAGAAATTCTAGTTAACTCATTTATATTATTTTCATTTATTATTTATTTTATTATTTTAAGGATTAGCTACTCTTGAAGTATTAGTTATTTAAATAATTTATTAGTTTATGAGTATATATTACTCTTTTATTGAACTTCTAATTAACCTATATCTTAGTGAATATGACAAAAAAGACCCTTGGAAATTCTTACCTCACATTAAGCTATATAACTATTGCTCTTACTGTTTTCCTATCAATAAAAATTCAGACAAAAGATTTATAAATTTTCTTATCTGGACTCAGAATTATCACATGATCTCATACAACAAATTCTTACAGGAACTCTTTAATAATATAGTATAGCAAAATCTTATACCAATTCAATCTTGAAGAGAAATTATTAAGTTATTATTATTATAGTAATATAAATTTCTTTAAATTTCATAATTTTTTGAACTTGGAAAATTTGACCAATTAATTGATTTTTAGAAAATATATGATTTCAAATAATATAATTGATGTATCAATTATGGATTTAATCATAATTTAAGATTATTAATATATAATTAGCCTCAAAATCAATAATAGTTCACAAACAGTTTAATAATGGTTCAGAAATACTTTAGAAATAGTTTATCAACAAATATCATTTATTTTTATCATTTATCTTTTCTTTTTAGAACATATATCTTATCTTTTCATTTTATTTCATCATTTATATTATTATTTAACTTATCACATATATCTTATCTCTTATTTTTACTTGTTTATTTATTGATACTTTGTCTTAAAGATTATAATTATAATCTAGAATAGCAAATGAGTCTAGATAGAAACTTGTAAAATCTCAAAGATATATAAATATCTCTGCTCTGAGATCTGAAATAAATATACTTGAATAGCAATAATTCAATTATCTTTTGAAAATACTTGAGTTATACTTATCTTGTAATTTTTCTTTGATTTTTGCCTTGATAATTTGCTTTCATTTACCTTTTTTATTATAATAGATTATATTCTGATTATTTACAAGTTTTTCTTATCTGAAAAACTTAAATAGTAGATACTCTCCACTTTAAATTAGCCAAGTATATTTTATTTGATTTAGGAGATTCTTGAAGTTTTCCTATATATAAAAGCTTAGTTTAGCATTTGTTACTTTAGTTTGATATTTATTATCTTAGAATTAGCATTCATTACTTTAGTTTTTACATTTGTTATATTTTGGTATTTGTTGTCTTGGTTTTAAGTATTTATTGCTTAGTTTTTGATACTATTCCTTAGTTTAATATTCATAATCACAACTTTATTTTTGCCTTGTGTTGATATAATACTCATAAGTATTAGTACTAGAAAATCTTTAGAATAATAGTAATCTTCTTTACCTTTATAAATAATTCAGTCTTCACTCTCAAAACTTATTATAAACTATATTCATGATAAAACCTATCTTCTAGAATATAGTTTGTAATATTTGATGCTCTTTTTGTGAATCTCACCCATCTAGAAATCTCAGTTAATTTATTTTTATTATTTTTGTTTATTATTTATTTTAATTATTTTAAGGATTAGCTACTCTTGAGATATCCTGTTATCTAAATAATTTATCAGTTTATGAATATATATTACTCTTTTATTGAACTTCCAATTGATTTATATCTTAGTGAATATAACAGAAAAGATTCTTGGAAATTCTCACCTCATATTGAACTATATAACTACTGCCCTTACTGTTTTTCTGCCAATGAAAATTCAGATAAAAGATTTGTAAATTTTCTTACCTGGACTCAGAATTATTACATGATCTCACATAACAAACTCTCATTGGAACTCTTTGATAATATTATATAGCAAAATCTTACACCTAATCAACTTCAAAGAGAAATTATCAAACTATTAAATATCTTCATATTTGGAATTAAAATTATAGTTGAATAACAGACCTACCTAGTAAATAGTATTCTTTCTATTTTTGAAGAAACAAATAATTTTGAAACTCTCTCAACTAATCAGCCAATAGAATCAGAATATAAAAGTAGTGATTCAGAAAATCCAGAAGAACTAACAGTTCTAATCAAACAAATTCAATCTCAAAAACTCCAATCAAAGAAAGAAAATATCATGTCAAATAGAATGGATAGTCTTATTCAAGCTCTTGAAGAATTAACTTGATTTATGAAGATTCAAAGAATGAAAAAGATCCTTATTTCAATTTGTAAATTTAAGAATAATAATTAGGATCTAATTGAATAGTTACATGATTTTGAAGTAGTCACCAAAGCCAATAGAATTATCAATAATAGAAAGATTGAGATAGTAGAGGATATCTAGAGAAATTAGCTGCTACCTAGTTTGATCAATGATTTATGAGTGAACTCTCAGATTAAATGAATAGATAAATCAAGATCATGATGAACATGATTTCACTTTCTAATTTATTTTTAAATTCCATTCACCTCATAAGATATAATAGTAATAAGATGAATTAAAATCCTTGAAATAAACTGGAATAGTAAAAGAATATGTAAATTAATTTATGAAATTAGAAAGTAAAGTAGATCCAGAGCAAGCATATCCTAAAGAATATAAAATTCAAATTTTCAAGAAAGATCTCAAATCTGAAATTTGAAAATGGGTTAATCTAAATGCTAATAATACTATAGAAAGTAATATTGAACTGCCAAAAATATAAAAAAAGCTGATTCAGATCTACTTAAACAAATCTATCATCAAACTCAAGCTCAATCAACTGTTAAATGGAGTGCTCTAGCTAAGGTCTTGCAAGATCTGATCAGTAGGTTAGACCATATAGAATCTGATAGAAGATATAATAATAATAGTAATAATAATAATCAGCAACAAAATCAGTCAAGAGATAGATCTTCTATTATCTGTTACAATTGTGAAGGAAAAGAATATGTCAGTAGAATTTGTTTAAATAATATTCAATTAATAAATCAGTCTTCTAATAATCAAAATATCTCACAAAACTGGAATAATTAAAATCAGAATAATAACAGTAATAATAATAATCAGCAGAACTAGAATATCCAAAATCATAATCAGTGATCTAATAATTCACAAAATCTGGATACTACTTCTCTTCTTGTCCAAATTCAGAATTTAATCACTACTTTGTAAGTATTTAGAAATGGTTCATCTAGTAATTCATCCATTTAATCTAGCTTTTCATTATTAGTAACTCATGATTATCTTGCTGAAGAAAGAAAATACCAAAGAATTATTAAAGAAGAAGAAGAAAGTGAAAAAGAAAATGAAGTTACCCAACCTTTATTTGAAATATCTGAAGAAAATAAGACTAATTTGGAAAAGAAGAGATGAAAAAAAGGAAGAGTACACCTTTCAATTCTAGTCAAACATGCAGAAATCTATGATATACTTGAAGATTTGATATCACAAAAAGCCAATATTACCATTGCATAACTCATCAAAACTTTACCTGAACAAAGAATTTGAATATCAAAAGGAATGAGAAAGAAATTAAAGAAGAAACTTAAATGAAAAATAATATTTATCCAGAAGATTAAAACAACCTCAGCCTGGTATGAAGCCAAAGTTGGAAAGACTCCTGTAGACTTGATTATGGATAATAGAGTATTAGAATATGTTATTAATTATGAATTTCTTAAATAACTAGGAATAAAGATTCAACAAAAATCAAATATTTCCATATCTGATATTAATGGATATTTCAAGCAAATATTAGAAGCTATTAATAACTTCCCTATCACTATTAATAAAATTGTAATTCCAGCTGAAATGAATATTACTAAAGCTCAAACTTATAATCTTGTAGTAGAAATAGACTGGTTAAATAAGATTAATACTAAAATTGATCTAAAGAAAAATATAATAACCTTTGATTGGAATGGAGAAGAAGGAAGAGTATCAATCAAATTCATTCATGAATAATGAAATGTTATACCTAAAGATAATAATAATAATACAGAAACATCCTCTAGTGAAACTTCTGATAATAAGTTCAAAATTAAAGATCAAAATCTAGAAGATTATAATTTTCTATGATGGATATCTGATAAACTCTGAACTCAGATTCATACTTTATTCAGATGATTTAATGATGTAGACTTTGAAAAAGTTTCTTACATGATCATAAACTTGATTTCTAAAGTTAGAAATATCAAAATCTTTGAAGAAGGAATACAAGTCAAGAATATCACTCTCACCTGGAAAGAATATTCAAAATTAGAAAGAAGATTCCAGTAGACTCACTATTAAAGTTCTTAATAAACTTTTGATTAGAGAGGTTTTATAGCTGAATGTTGATATTATTATAAATTATTAACATCCAAACATGAATGCTCTCAATATTTGATGATCTAGTTATCTGAGTTAATATTAAAATGAATACACCAAATAATCTATCAATAATTTTACTCCAGAATAAAATTAAAGACTGGTGGTTAGAAGTGAAACATATCCAAGAATCAGAGAAGATATCTATCATTAAAGAAAAATTCTTTTCTAAAAGTGAAGCCCTATGAAAATTGAAACTTGAAGAAAGAATAATTAAATATTCATATTATAAATACTTTATGGATAGTGAAACTATTTCAGAAGCAAGAGATGGAAACAAATCTGAAAAATAATTTTATACTGATTGTTTTATTCAACAACAACTCAATTTACCTGCCTGTAACTACTGTAAACTTTGAGATGAAGCTAGATATTTTCTTGAAATAATCTGTGAATATAATATATCAAATATTTTTGTAATTACACTGAGTAATGTGTGTATGCATTTAATCATGATAATTGATAAAAAAATAATGGCACTATCAGAAAATTAAGAAATAATAGTAACTTATTAAATATTTATCAGCAGTGTAATGAAATTGAAAAAGCAATACTTGCCAGATATATCACTGAATATGATAAAGAAGAAGAGATATAATATATTATCTATAATAGATCCAAAGAAGCATTAGCTCAAGAAATCTTCCTGGCCATCTATCAATAACTATCTCCATCTCAAAGAAAACAACTTGCTCAATTAGAATATATTAATGTGAAACTCTGCAATGAATATTTGATTTCTTGTAATTCAGATACTTGTGAAGATTGTGTATAATCTGAATAAGTTGAAGAATGACTGGAAGAGAAACATTCAAAATCAGAAAAAGAAGAAAAAGCTGAAGATAATGATTATGATTCAATTAAAGAAATCCTAAATGAATACTATATAGCATCTGGAGATTATGAAGATGAAGAAAAAGAAGAAGAACAACTTGAAGAACAGTTAGCAAATTTAATAATCAAAATTTATAATGAAGATGATAAAGGAAAAATATCTGAATATGTTCATAAATATGATGCAGACTTTGATCTTAGATATTCTGGAAAAGAAGCAATTCTGATTTAATCTTATCAAATAATTATAATTAATCTTTATTTGGCAATTGAAATTTCTGTAGAAACTATTTGTCAACTAATATCTTGATCATCATTAGCCAAGAAAAAAATAGAAGTTAAAGGAGGAACTATTGATGTTGGATATACTGGAAATATTGGAGTTCTTTTGCATAATAATTCCAATAAATTTTATGAGATTCAACCTAATGAATGAATTGCTTAAGTAATTTTTTTACAACTTATCTTAATTGAAAGAATGATACCTGTAGATACCAGAGAAGAATTAGGAGAATCATCTCATGAAACTCAAGGATTTGGATCAACTAGAAAGAATAAAATAGAAGCATACTTCCTAGATAAAGAAGAAATCATAAGAGTAGTTGAACAATAAGAATTAATACTTGGATAACAAGATACCTTATATAATCTGTTAATTCTACAAAAATATTTTTGTATCAGATCTTAATGAACTTGGATAAATCAATATTATTCAATATTTAATTAATACTGGAAATGAAAAGTCTGTTCATCAAAAGACTTACAGAATAATTCTATCTGATCAAGAATTTATTTATGATGAAATTCAATAAATGTTAGATACAGATATCATCCAAAAATCTAATAGTTCCTGGATCTCACCTATTATAGTAGTAGCAAAGAAAAATAACAAGAAATAATTTTGTGTTGATTACAGAAAACTTAATATTCTCACCAAAAAAAATGCCTATCTCTTGTTATGAATTGATAAAATAATGAATAATCTTGGAAATACAAAATGATTTTTATTTATGGATCTTACATCTGATTACTGGCAAATTAAAATAGAATTATCTGGTATTGAAAAGATAGCCTTTATTTCAAGAGAAGGATTATATGAATTTAAAGTTATATCTTTTGAACTTTGCAATACACCAGCAACTTTTCAATAAGCTATGGATTACATACTTGAAGATTATAACTAGAAATTTGCTATGATCTATATTGATAATATAAATGTATACTCAAAGACTTGAAAAGAGCATCTGAAATATCTACAAAAAGTTTTTTAATGAATTAGAGAAGCTGAATTAAAACTCAACTTTAAAAAATGTAATTTTACTTGAAACAACTTATTCTTTCTAGGATATATTATTATTCAAGATGAAATTTCACCTGACCCCTTAACAATTCAACAAATTCAAGAGTTTCTTACCCTAACAAATATCAAGAAGTTTAGATTATTCTTAGAACTAGCTGAATATTACAGAAAATTCATTAAAGGATTCTTATAGATAGTAGCACTACTATTTAAACTTTTAAAGAATAATATCATTTTCATTTGGACTATAGATCAAGAAAATGCATTTCAGACTTTGAAGAAAAAACTTATCTTTGTCCCAATCTTAATCTATCCTGATTTTACTAAGAAGTTCTATCTTTATACTGATACCTCTGACTCTGAACTTGGTGTAGTATTATCTTAGAAAGATGATGAAGGAAGAGAACAAGTAGTAGTCTATGCAAGTATCTTACTTAAACTAGCTGAAAAGAATTATAATGTCACTGAAAAAGAAGCTCTGACTATAATCTGAACTATTAGATAATTTTAGCATTACCTTCTTGAACCTCTTTTTGAAATCATTACTGATCATAATATACTTCAATAGTTATTTACTAAACAAATTAATCCTGAATCCTAAATTTCAAGATGGATAATAATCATGATGGAATATAATTTTATTATTACCTATAGAGCTGGAAAGATCAATCAAAATATGAATATACTCTCAAGAATATATTTACAGGAGTAAAACATCAAATCCTTTTAATTAATTAACTAACTGAAATAATTTTTACTGGACAACTAATTAAATAACTTACCCAAATCTGATTGATTCAACATAATAGATTTAATAATATATTATAACTTAATGAGATATCTGAAAAATAAAAGTTATCTTGTAGGATATATTGAAGAACAACAAAAGAAAATTTGTTAGTAATTAAAATACTTTTTAATTATTAATTGAGTACTTTACAAAAAGAATAGAAGAAAAGAACCTATCATACTACTTTGAGTATTGAAAAAAAATGAAATTGAAGCAGTAATGACTAGTATACATTCAGATTTACTTGCTGGATACTTTGGATTTGATAGAACTTATCAATAAATTGCTATTAGATATTGGTGAAATGGAATGGAAATAGATATAAAAAACTTTGTTAAATCTTGTGAAACTTGTCAAAAAACTGGTAGACAAATAATAAAATAATCTCTACATCCTATTAAAGTTGGACAGCCTTTTGATAGAATTATAATCAATCTTATTGGTCCTTGTAAAGTAATCAAGAAAAGAAATCAATATATTGTTATAGCAATAGATCCATTCACAA
The DNA here is from genome assembly GCA_910591765.1 of Ambispora leptoticha. Classification (NCBI taxonomy): domain Eukaryota; kingdom Fungi; phylum Glomeromycota; class Glomeromycetes; order Archaeosporales; family Ambisporaceae; genus Ambispora; species Ambispora leptoticha. Next base: position 902 of record CAJVPS010002356.1, on the reverse strand, counting down.
AATAACCTGAAGCAAAAGTAATTTCAAACAAAAAAGTCAGTACAATTGCCAAATTTATTTTTGAAGAAATAATTTGCAAATATGGATATTCTAAAGAATTACAGTCTGATCAAGAAACTGAATTTATAACTCAAGTAATTAAAGAACTTATCACTTGATTTGGAATAAAATATAAGTTTTCATTATCATATCACTCACAGACTAATGGAATAGTAGAATGATTTAACAAAACTTTATATAGAATACTTCAGAAATATTGTATTACATTAGATAAATAATAGGATATATATATATCATCAGCATTATTTGTATATAGGACACTTTAAAATAACACCATCAAGTATGAACCTTTCTTTTTGATCTATAGAAGAAATGCCTGATTACCAATTGATTTGAAATATTTATTACTAATAGTAGAAAATGAAAATGAAGAAGATGAAATATTAGATCAAATATTTTCTTTAATTTATCACCTACCAGATGATATCAATACAGTACAAAATTGAATTAAAAGACAACAATAACAAATGAAAGAAAGATATAACTCAAAATTATAAAGAATTACATAATTTGAAATTGATAATAAAATTCTAATGTACAATATAAAATAACATATTACTCACAGAAATAAATTTCAGTCATAATAAAGTACAGAATGGTTCTGTATTCATGAAACTCTTGGCAATAGAGCTTACAAATTGCAAAATCAATATGACTAGTTATTATATAAAACTTTTAATAGTACTCAACTAAAATCTTATCACAGTAAAAAAGAATACTTTGAGCCAAGAATAATTATTGAACATATGGAAATACCAATAATAAAAGAAGAAAATGAAGAATAGATTTTTAGTCTCATGATATTTATTTATTTACTCCTTAATTTATACAAATCTTATTTA
>CAJVPS010002355.1:0-12529 GCA_910591765.1 Ambispora leptoticha | reverse complement strand
GGAAAAATACGTATTTTACTAATTATAATTAGTAAAAAATTTAAGCGTTGCATTATTTTTGATTGCCACTGTATATAAAAATATTATATAGAAATCTAATATAAAATAAATATAAATAAATATATATATAAATAGTTTTTTTTATAAAAATAAAATTTTAAATATTATAAATTATATTTACTTATATATATTTATTAAATTTATATATTTAATAAAATAGTTTATTATTAAAATAAAAAATAAAATCTAAAATTTCAAATATTTATACTTATAATAAATATATCAATTATTATTAAAATAAGTACTATAGAAAATATTCTAATTATTATATTTATAATTATAATAATATCTTTATTATTAAAAAATAAGTATTACTTTAGATATAATAATATTATTTTCAAATTTATAAAGTTAATTAATTATTAATAAAAATAAAAATATTATAATTTAATAAAAAATATAAAAAACTTAAAAGATTATTAATTATTTTTTTAAATGAATTTCTTTAAAAGTTATATTAATTTTAAATATCTTATAAAAGAAGAAATTATAAAAATAATAAATTTATAAATATAAAGAATATAAAGTTATTTTGAAATTATTATATTAATTAAATCAAATTATATTAAATTTTATAAATAAAGTAAAACTAAAGTATAAGCAAGTTCTTTTTATTTTCTAATATAATTGAGTTTTAAAAAAATAAATTAAGACTATTTTAATTTGCAATATAATATACTATTTTAATTATTATAGAATAATTAAAAATATAATTATAAATAAATATTTTATAATAATAAATTATATTAATAATATAATATAAATATCTTAGTATTAATTTTAAATATTAAAATTAAATTGATAAGTAAAGTAAAATACTTTATTTATATAATTATAAATCTAGATTTAATTTATAAAAAGAGATTTTTGTATATTATATTTATATTTTAAAAATATTTTAATATAATATTATTATAATAATATAAATTTCTTTATTATAATAAGCTTTCTTTAATTTTTTGAAATTTTATTTTTCTTTCTTTCTATAATTTATTATATGCTTTATTTTATCTAATATATTTATATTATTTATTATTATATTTATATCTAAATTTTATATTTATCTTCTAAAATATTATATTTATTTTTTCTTCTTTTTATTTATATTTTATTATTCTAAATTTGAGATTTACTTTTTCAATTATAACTATATTATATTAATATTAATATTTTATATATAATTATCTTTAGTAATACTTTAAAGATTAATTAGTTAATATAATTATAAATTTTTTCTTTTATATTTATATTTATTATATTTACTTTTTTTAAAAATCTTAATATTAAAATCTTAATTTCAAAATATTAATATTAAAATCTTAATATAAAAGTATAAACTTTATATTAGATATTATTAGTTAGTAATATTATAATAATTTTTTTATTCAAAAAATATATAAAAGAATCTGCTTTTTTAAATTAAAATAAATAGTTTTGAATTGAGTTATTTTGAAAAAAATTAAAAAGCTTATTATTGTAATAATAATAATTTTTTAATTTTTTTTTAATTATACTAATATCCTTTTTCTCATTCAGTTTTATTTTTTTAATTATATAAAGTTGATTTGAATTTTTATTATAATATTTTACTAATTTAAATTATTGATTTAATATTTTTAATTTTGAAATTATTATATTTTTGATTTAATATTTGTGATTTTTATATCTTTACAATTATATCTTTATATTTTAATTCTTAATTAATTACTTTGATTTATATTTTTGATTTGCATTAGTTATTTTATTTTAGTTTAATTTTCATTAATTAATAATAATTTCACTTATTAATCATTGTAAATCTTTCAATTTATTTATTTTTTTCTTTTATATCTCTACTATATTCTCAAATTATTTTTGTAACTTGTCTCTTTTATAATAATATCCATAAATATTAGCACAGATCTTAGAAATCTTTACTAATATTTATATTTCTTTTATTTTTATTAGTTTAATTACTTTTTTTCAATTCTATATAATTTATAATAATTCTTAGTAAAATTCATTATTCCAAATTACTATAATAATAATCTGGTAAAATTTTCCAAATTTTTTGATTTTGGACTTATTAATATAATAAGTATAGATAAATCTGATAAAAAATTTATAAAGTACTTTCATATATTAATTCAGAGATATTAACTGGAAAGTTACATACTAAAGCTGTAGATAATTATAATTTTATACAAAATTGTGACAGAAGAATGATTCTTTAATAAGCAAAGTTATAATAAATATCTCATATAAGATATAATCAAAGAAATATGATCTAAGCAATCAAACAATCTGTCTCAGTTTTATAAATTTATTATTGAAAACTCTTTATTTTCTATTCTGAAAAACAAATCAACAGCTTTGGAAATTAAAGACTTTTATATTTATTTATCCATATGATTTAGAAGAGGATTAGAAACTGAATAATTTGTATTCCAATATTATAGCTCTTTAGAATATCCTAAAATACAAGAGATTATTGAATATTTCATACTTGAAAAGGAAAAATTAAAAGAATTTGATATAGAATTGAAAAAGATAGACAACAAATATTCTTACAATTTACTCAAATGCAATTTACACAAGTCAAATTTTCATCAAAAAATTAGTGTTAATATCAAATTATACAGTATATTTTTATCTTTAATCCAAATATATTAATTAAAACTCATACCTAATGTCCAGGCATTACAAATATCAGTTTTTATGTTCCAATAGAAGGTAACTTACATTAATAATATTCTTTTGCTGATTGCTTTAATTCATAGTTATATTTTTGTTAATTCAAAACAGATTTTGATCTTAACATACCATATGAAATCAAGGAGAATGAAGAGACGAATGTCTGAAAAACCCACAAATTCAAGATATATCTATAACAAAATAAAGAATATTGCTCATATACAGTTCTGGTAGAAAGAAAATAAACATATTAATTTCATTTAAAAATTTTATTATTATAAATATTTAATTAATATTTAATCAAATTTCATTCATTTTTTATTAATATTAATTCAATAATTTTATTTTTAAAAATTGAAGTTTCTTTTCATTTATTTATATATCTAAAGATGCATACAATATGTTTAGGTAATACTTTGAAAATAACTACATTATATCAGCTGAACAACTTTAATTAATGTCTAAAGACAGCTTTTTTAATATAGTTTTTGAAATATATTGTAAATGTTCCAATTTCAAACATGTATAAATAATCTTTAATCTCAAAAATTGTCTTAGGAAGCAGATAAATGTGTATTACCGTCAACATCAATATTTAGCACCGGTAAAATGATCATTTTTTAACGCTAACGATGCTTAACGTTAATATTAGGTAATGCTTAAAATTGATGGTTTACGCTAAGTAAAATTTTTCCATCTGATTAATTTATATTTATAATAGAGAAATATGCATTTTTAATATTAATTTAAAGAACATTCCGCCATTACTTTTTCCAGAACTGAAAGTTATTTGTGTACATGTATTTAGAATATACAGTCTATAACGGCTAAAAAGTATAGGGACATTAGTTATGAGCGAAAATTATAGCTAACTATACACGTAAAAATAATGATTTTTATTAATAAATGAACTTTGTGTGTTAATAAACTTTGTTCAGAATTCAAATTCTAATATTGTAAATATCTGAATAATCCAACAAAATTGACTGTTTTAAAAATTTCGAAAAATAATGTACACGTTTTCAAACTTTGTCTGTGAACTTTGAACAAAAATTGTCCATAATTTCAAGTTTTTGCACCAAGGTAATTATAATATAAATTTTTGTTGAGTTCAAATCTAGCTATATACAAATTTTTCAGCAATTTTCATTCATTGGTTCATAAAATATTGTACAAAACATTCTTAGAAAATAAGAAATTCGTGCTAAGGAAGGATATACAAGATGGTAAATTGTTATATGAATTTTTTTTATGATGTTGTAAAATTAAATGCCAATCACGGGATTTATTGATAAATTACGATTTGTTTAAATGATCATTTATTGGAGCTAAATGCTAACACTATTGCATTAGTAGTTAATAAAATATTGTAATTTGAAAACTTTCATTAAGTGATTCCATAATTATGGGGCCACTGTATACGACATCTATAAAAGAGTCGACCTAAATAACAATCCAGGTACACACATTTATTTTTATAATCAATCAAAAAATGACAAGCGTTAGTTTATATGTTCCTAATGAAGGTAAATTCACTTTATGTATTACTGTATTCAGTCAGTTATTTATTAAAATATTCTATTGAAAATGGATCAGAAAAACAAAATTAACGGGAATAATAAGTTGACTAGATAGAGTTGGCGATTCCTTATTAACGTTATTTTTTTTATAAATTATTTTTTTACACCTATGAGTTTATTATGCAACTAATATCAATTTTTTAATTTATCACGCATTAGTAGGTACATGTTCATGTAATTGATGATTGTGTATGAAAAGAATATACATATATATGTAGACGTAGTAGTCTCAAAATATATTTACACGGTTCAAAATTATATAGTAAATCGAAAATTTTCAAGATAAATACGTATTCATCTTTTTCTAGTAATAATTTCCAAATTTTATATTATTTTAAAACTTATGAATTATATATCTGAAAAGATTGGTGACGATTTCTAATGCAAAGACCGTTTTGATAAAGTAAAAGTTTTTTTTCACGCTTTATATAGTAATAGATCTAATTTTTATACCATTTTAAAATTAATCAATTGTAATTTTCAAAATGAAATTACAGTTATTTATTTCGTTCATATATATATATATATTTTATAAATAAAATGAATAGAAAATATATTATATGTAAAAAGAAATTGGTTGCTAGGTAGTAATTTAATTAAGGTCACTTTTTTAATTTCCACAAGTACATGTAGTATTATTCTAAAGAGTTAAAGTAAAGGAGAACATTTATAATTTCAGCTAAATTCTGAATAATAAATTTCTTATGTTAAATAAAGCTTAGGTGAAATTTAAAAGATAAAAGGTGAAATAGTAAAGTACGTAATTATCTGTTATGGAGTAAAATTCATTACATAATTTTGGGGGAAGGGTAGGCCATCTGTCATGTTATAATAGATTCTAATGATCACATTAATAATTAATATCACAAGGTCGAGAAGGGTAGCATTTAATGACGTGATAAATGACACTCCCCTTAGTTTTGAAAATCAATTGAACCATTGGCAGAAAAGAATTGAGATTTACAAACACAAACAGATAGTAAAAGAATATTCCATCGTTAAAGAAAAGAGAAAGAACGAGAAATAATAGACTTTAACTTTGTTTTGAGTAATGAAAAATCCGAGTTCTCTGTATTATCACGCCATATTTTTTCTTCTTTTTGTTTCCCGATATCATTCTGATAATGACAACCAAGATTACAATGTCCATAGGCATCAGAACCTACTAATCTCAAATAATATTCGAACGCTTTTTTCTCATTCTTATGTGTTCCGATTTCATTCTGATTACAAAAATCGAGATAACATTTTTCACACGCATCATCACATTCCGCTGTTTTCAAGAACCACTCGAATGCTTTTTCCTCATTTTTTTGTGTTCCAACTCCATTTAGATAACAATAACTAAGATTACATTGTCCTCTTACGTCACCACCTTCTGCTGATTTTAAATAATATTCGAACGCTTTTTTCTCGTCTTTTCGAGTTCCTATTCCATTTCTGTAGCAAAAACCAAGATTACATTGTCCCCTGGCATCTCCACCATCGGCTGATTTCAAATAATATTCGAACGCTTTTTTCTCGTCTTTTCGAGTTCCTATCCCATTTCTGTAGCAAAAACCAAGATTACATTGTCCCCTGGCATCTCCACCATCGGCTGATTTCAAATACCACTCGAATGCCTTTTTTTCATCTTTTTGTGTTCCGATTTCATTTTGATAACACAAACCAAGATTACATTGTCCTCCTGTGTCTCCACCTTCTGCTGATTTTAAACACCATTCAAATGCTTTCTCTTCATTCTGTTTTGTTCCAATACCATTTTGATAGCAAAAACCGAGACTATATTGTGCTTGAGTATATCCACTTTCTGCAGATTTTAAATACCATTCGAACGCTTTTTTCTCATCTACTCGTGTTCCAATTCCATTTCGATAAAAAAAACCAAGATTACATTGTCCCTCTTCGTTTCCACCTTCCGCTGATCTTAAATACCACTTGAATGCTTTTTTCTCATCTCTTTTTGTTCCAATTCCATTTTGATAACAGAAACCAAGATTACATTGTGCTTCTATGTCACCGCCTTCTGCTGATTTCAAATAACATTCGAATGCTTTTTTCTCATCTTTTTGTGTTCCGATGCCGTTTTGATGGCAAAAACCAAGATTGCATTGCCCCCTTACGTTTCCACTTTCCGCTGATTTCAGATAACACTCGAACGCTTTTTCCTCATCTTTTTGTATTCCGATTCCATTTTGATAACACCGACCAAGATTACATTGTCCTCCTGCGTCGCCACCTTCTGCTGATTTCAAACACCATATGAATGCTTTTTTCTCATCTTTTTTTATTCCGATTCCATTTTGATAACAAAAACCAAGATTACATTGTCCCCCTGCATCTCCACTCTCTGCCGAACGCAAATAACACTCGAATGCTTTTTTCTCATCTTTCTGCGTTCCAACTCCATTTTGATAGCAAAAACCAAGATTACATTGTCCTCCTGCATTTCCACCCTCTGCTGATTTCAAATACCACTCAAATGCTTTTTTTACATCTTCTTGTGCTCCAATTCCTTTTTCATAGCATAAGCCAACATTACATTGACCTACTGCGTTTCCACCCTCTGCTGATTTCAAATACCATTTAAATGCTTGGTCCTTCTTTTGTTGTGTTCCAATCCCTTCTTCATAACACCAACCAAGATTACATTGGCCTACTGCGTCACCACCTTCTGCTGCTTTCAAATACCACTCGAAAGCTTTTTTCTCATTTTTTTGCGTTCCGATTCCAAATAGAAAGCAAACTGCAACTAAATTTTGTGATAATAAATCATTTTGAATTGCTGACTCATGAAAGTTTAGAAAAGCCAATTCACTATTTTTCTCTATATTTATTCCATGTTGATAAAAAAATCCCATTAAAGTTCTCATGTGATTTTTATCTTGATTATTGTGCAAAACAAACTTCAATTTGTCATCTTCACAATTTTGTGCAGAAATGTACGCACGCAGTTGCTGGGCTGTTTTTTGCTGTGTTTCACCCGAATTAAGCATATTATATAAAATATTTGATGCTTCGTTAACTATTAGCTCTAATGTCTTTACCTTAGTCAATGTTTCAGGGTTTGATTCTAACGTCTCCTCTGTATCACCTTCAATCTTATTACTTTGAACAATGCTGAATTTGTTAGTATATACTGATGAATTATCTTGTTTTTCGAAGGACGACCACTCGATTTCTTTAAGTTTTTGATTCACTTCATGAATATCAGGTCGATTCTCTGGTATATTATCACAGCATCGTATATATAACTCAACATATTTATTAGGAGTCCCAGAAATTATATTTTCTTTTTCATTCAAAACTGCATATCCGGTTTTGTTAGATGGTATACGACCGTTATATATAACCCAAAAAAGAATACCGAGACAGAATATATCTGATTTTTCGTCTCCCACTTCGAAAACATTGTTTGAAAGTTTTGAATATCCCAGGTCGGAAATTTTGATTTTCTCTTGGTGCACTAGTACATTGTTATGGTTCTAATTTTCAGTAAGAATACTTTAAAACTTAGTATTACTTTATGTAAAAATGTAATGGTATATGTCAAAAAATTCATTACCAGTTTTCTATGAATTATCCCGCAATCATGCATAGACTCTAATCCTTTGGCTAGTTGTAATGCTAATTTTAATTTTTTTTCTTCGGAGAGTTTTTGATTCTTTTTTAAGAAACCTTTTAAGGTGCCATCATTAGCATACTCTAAAACAAGCGCGTATTCATTCGAAGTTGGATCTATTTCATAAACTTCATGAGTTCTCGCTCAAGGTTTAAAATACAACTTTTATTTTTTTTACCTTTTGTAATCCCATACAGTTGAATAATATTTTCGTGATATCCAAGTTTAATATGAAATTGCAACTAATGAAAAAATATTTTTCGTTAATAACATTAATATAAAATTTAACTATAGTTACTTCAATACAATTAATTACTTCTTTAATGAACTTTATATTTATTTTTTCCTTGGAATTTTCGTTCGTTATCCAGAATTTTTTTAACGCCACTGTCCTATTACTATTTATCACATCTGCTTTTGTCACTTCGTTAGATGATCCTTTACAAACTATTTCTTTATTCGTAAATTCTTCAAAGTCGTAGAACTTTGTTCGTTTTTCTAGAATCGCAAGTTCAAGCCATTCATTTTTGTTGGTGTCAGATAAAACAGACGTTAATGAAGATGACATTTTGGATACAGTATTGTAATTAATTTTTCGTCTACAAAGGAAAAAAAAAAATAGCCTTCGCTTTTATAACTTTAATGCGGTGGCTACATCTCACTACTGGAAAAGGAGCAGATTTGCTGATCCGATCAGTTCTCCAAGCAAGCTAGGTTCATTATTCTTTGTCGGATTTGCTTTGCCGGGCTGATCAAATTTGCGTTCAACTGACTTCCATTATAATAAAAGTTCATTTAATATAGTAAATCATCAATAAAAGTTCATTTACCTCTCGCTATATAGTAAATCATATACATATACCTTTGTATTTACAAACGCTAATATTTTTTAATTGAATTGAATGAACACTTACGTCACTGTATTCTTATTCTGGTTTATGAACAACAAAAAGTCTTGGCACAGATGTATCTTTCTCAATGCGACCAAGAACAAAGATTTTTGCCAAAAACGGATTTTAAACATGTACATGTAAATGCACATGCATTATTTAATAGATGTGCCAATGCGCATTATGCATGCACATACATTATGATAATCGAATTTATAATGTCCAAATAATATCTGTCTGATTCAAAAATGTAGACACGTGAAAATAAAAGTTAATTGATAATAAAAATTATGTAAAAATTTATATTAAATTAATATAACATTTTCTATCATTTTTAATATTTTACCTGTTATAAGCAATAATGTTTGGGCTCTGAGTTGGGGGGTTGCTTATAACCGGAAGTTTGTCATTTTTTTAAAAATTCGAGTTTTTAATAATCATTCTCATTGGCGCTAATGTGCAAAACATTCTAATTGCGATAAAACGTGTTCTTCAAAACAATTTACTATATGAATCGATGATGATAATTTAGATGATGATGAAGAGATAGTAGAAATCAATAATGATATGTAAACAAGAAGTGTTGTGTAATATAATAAAAAAATAAAAAAGTGTTGCTTAACTGGAGAAATGAAAATCAATAAAATTTGGTCTAAAATCGGAGGTATTGCTTATAACCGGCATTGCTTAAAACTAGGAGAATATAGTACTTTAATAATAAATGAAGTAAAACATTTTGCTCTTGAAAAATAAATTTTGTGATTTTTAAAAATCAAAAATGATTTTCAGCTAAGATTTTCCCATGAATTTGTAATTTTACAGTCAACTCACTCTAAATGCACACCACTTGGAACCATAGAACTAATTTGTCAAAATATGCATTTAAAGAGAATATGCATTTTAGAGAGAGTAAATTTTATAAGAGTCTTATAAGCTTGGAACTGAACTAGGCTGTGCATTTAAAGAGGGTATATTTAATGTGTGCATTTAGAAAGAGTTGACTGTATAAGCTTATACTAAGCAAGTGTATAACCAAAAATATAAAGTATTAAAGTTAAATATATATAAATTATGAAAAATTATATATTTAAATATTATATAATTATTTTCAAATAATTAATTTGAGATTGAATTTTTTAAATGATATTTATAATATACTTTTATTTTTATTTTTATATCAGATAATTATATTGAATTTAAATTAACTTTTTTATAAATCACAAAATATTCTTGAATATTATAAATTATTTATATGAGTTTATTATGCGATTTCAAAAAAAAATAATGTATTTATTTATTTTTTAATGATAATATATTCAAAATTCTCAAAAATTTTGTAAATCTTCAGAATAATATAAATAAATTTTATGAAATTTTATATTAAATATATCAGATTAAATACTTATATAAGTTAACTTTATATCTTAAAATATATTTTTATATTACTTTTTGAAACTATTTAAATAACTTTTTTTTTAAAATTTTAAATTTTATTACATATTTTTTTAATAAATATTGCTTTATTCTGATAAATTTCATAATAAAATATAGTAAATATTCCATCTTTTATTATATTTTATAATAATTTTTAAGATAAAATTCTTTTTTAAGTAATATTTATTATATAAAATTTTTTCAGATTATAATCTTTCTTTATAACTTAAAATTTTTTTTAAGGATTCTTTTAAAATTACTTATTGAAAATATTTTTAAATAATTTTATATTTAAAGTTAATATAAATATTTAATATGATATATTTAATATAAAATTTTATAAAATTTCTTAAATAAACTTATTATATTAATAAAAATATTTAAAATTTATAAATATATTCTTAAAAATTATAAATAATATTTTTTATAATATAAATAAGATATGTATTATTATTATTTTTATTAAGAATTATATAAATAACTATAGTTAAAATTTAATTAATTTATTATTATTATATAATATTCTATTAAAAGTTATATTAAAAGTCAAGACTAACTCAAAATTAGTAAATAAAAATTTTATTCTTCATTTAATTTTTAAATTAAAATATCTTATTATAAATTAAATTAAATTAAAAATAATTTTTTTCTATATAGATAAAAATTCAAAATTTAAATATTATAAACTAAGTTTTATATTAGTAATCTAAATTTTTTATAAAATGAAATTATATTATAAATTGATTATTTTTAAATATGAAATAATTATTAAACTTTATAAGAACTAGCATAAATATATTAGATATACTTAGTATACTTAAAAAACTTATTAAAATATTATTATGAAAAATATTTTACAGAATTACTTTGAGATTATTAAAAAAATAGATAAAAATTACTTTAATAAATTATAAAAAATTTAATAATCTTGATCTAACTCTAATTAATACTAATATAATAAGATATATATTAATTATTATTATTATATATCTCTAAATATAAATAACTAAAAAATTCAAGATTTTAACAGGATAAAAAGAGAGATTATTTATATTTAAATATAAAGTAATTTATATATTTAATTATATAATTATTATATAATAAAATATTTAAAAGAGCTTGAAAATACATTCAAAAAATTAGTACAATCTATATTATTATTATGGTGTATTGGTAAGTGAGATTTCACTTTAATTTATCTTAATGATATAAAGTTGGAAGAGACTGAAATAATTAAAGGTAAAAAGAGGGAAATTAGACTATAACTTTCAATAATGACAAAGATTTCTAAGATCTGTGCCAATATCTACAGATATTGTCTCAAAAAGGGTAATAAAATAAAGAAAGAATTAAATAAATCAAAGAAATTATAAAGATTAACTGAGTGAAGTCACTAGTAATTGATATAATTCAAGATTTAGATTTGATTAAATAGCAAGTTATTAATCAAAGAAGACTATAACTAAGATAAAGATAAAAACTAAAGTACAAAAACTAAATAACTAAACAAAAATAAAAAATATATAGCTTATTTATAGTAGAGGTTATCTACTCTCAAAAATAATAAAATAAATAAAATAAAAAAGTGTGACTTATTTATAGTAGAGATCTTCTACTCTTAAAATAATATCAAATAAATCAAAAATCAATATAATATTATAATTTAAAAATTAAAAATCAACTTTATATGATCAAAAAAATAAAATTAAGTAAAAGAAAAAATACTAGTATAATTAGAAAAAGTAATCTTTTAAAATTATATTTTCCAAATAATTCAATCCAAAACTATTTATTTCAAGCTGAGATAACAGATTCTTTTATATATTTTTCAGATATATAAATTATTATAGTATTACTAACTAATACTATCTAATATATAAGATATAACTAAAATATTATAGTATAAATAATTATGAATAGATTATGTTAAAGTATATTAAAAGATGTTAAAGAATATTAAAGAATGTTAAAGTATATAAAAGGATATTAAAAGATATAGAAAGATATTAAAAGATGTAGTAAGATGTGAAAGAATGAGAAAGAATATCAAAAAATATTAAAGAATAAGGAAAGATATTTAAGATCATTATCTAAATATAACTGTTTTACTAAAATTAAAAATAATTTTCCATTATACTATTTTACTATATATATAAATATTATATTACAAATAATAATAAAATGTAGATTCTGAATATAAGATAAAATATAATATTTAAAAATAGAAATATGATAATAAATATAGTAATATATAATATAAAAATAGGAAT
>CAJVPS010002354.1:0-12533 GCA_910591765.1 Ambispora leptoticha | reverse complement strand
AATAAAATGAAAAGATAAGATATAAATTCTAAAAAGAAAAAGATAAGAATAAAAATAAATGAAATCTGTTGATGAACTGTTTCTGAAGCATTTCTGAACCGTTGTTGAACCATTTGTGAATTGTTATTTATTTTGAGGTTAATTACTCATTGATGATCTTAGAACATTGCAAAAACGTTGCAAAAACATTGCAAAAACATTGTTAAACCGTGATTGAATCCATAACTGATACACCAATTATATCATTCGAGATCACATGTTATCCAAAGATTAATTGATTGGTCGCATTTTCCAAGTTTGAAAAATTATAAAATTAAAGAAATTATATTACTATGGTAACAATATTAGAATTATATAATAAATTATCTTCAGTTCCATCTAATGCATTAGAAATTCCATATTCTTGATAATTATTTCTATAGAAATATCATTTCATATCTCTAAAATCTATTGATATATTAAATTATATCCAGACTTTTTTAAATTTCCACTCTTAGTGAATTGATATTTATTATGACTCATTCACAAATACCATTTTTCTTTTAGTTTCTCTTTAAATAATTTATTGATACAGATATCTAAAGATTATACTTTAGATATTAAATCTTCTGGAATAATTATCAAATGAGTATTACCAATATTGCATTTTTATCATACTGATTTAGTTTTATATTCTTCAAATAAATCTATAATAAATAATAAGATAGATTTATTTATTATTAATATTTGTGATTATTTATTCCAAATTTGTTCTACTCACTTATATATTAAATATTCATTTATCCAAGCTTTTTCATATATTCATATCATAATATCTCAAGAAAGATTAACAGAAATTTATATATCTTTGAAAATTATCATGGATAGAAATTTGCTACCATCAGCTATAATAGCTAAGACATATATAAACTGATTTTTATTATTATCAGTTATTTAAATATGAATAGTTTTTATATCTTTTATATCAATTATAGTAGAACCAGTCATATCAAAATAAACTGAAATTTCATTTATATTATCAATATAAGAAAGATTATACTTATATAATAATCAAAATTAAATTAAAATTGAATGATTTTTTTAGCAAGATCTTTAGGTAACTTTTGATTAATTTTAGTATGTCATCAAAAAAAAAGATTATGCTATTTTAAGAAATAAATAAACTAATAATCTGAAATATGAAATTCATTAAAAGTATCTGGATATTGATTTGTATAAGTTATTTCAAGAATGATAATTATTTGTACTTTAATAGCTATTATTATTATATCAATTTCATCAAGCTAAAAATTATGAATCTACTAAATAGATTGCAATCATTTTATATTGATATGTTAACTCTTTAATAATGCATTACTAAACTTTTTTTTATTAGATATCCATTATAATACTATTAATTTATCAATATCAAAACAATATACTATAGCCAAAATACTAATCTTCTTAGCTTCATAAATAATGGCAAGCTTTTTAAATACTTTATATATTATTCTTTCAATATATTTTTTTATTTTGATTATTTTAGAACTAATTTTTACAGAAATACTATTTATTTTTATGTTTATAAAGAAGCAGATAAATAATTAGATATAGATATATAAATAAAATGCAGTATAAAAGTTAGAAAATAGATATTTAAAATATTTTATATTAATTAATTTGATCTGTATAATTTTATGATATATAATTCTCTTGAATTTAAATAATCTCCACAAAAAATTAATCAAAAAATGATAATATAAAGGGTTGCTTAAATTCAAGTATTTATAGTATATATCTTTAATAAATAAAGAATTTAATTTTGATTTTAAAGTATTTTCTTGAATGAAAGACTTAATAATCACAGTATATGATAATTATCAAAAAATTATATATTAAACTACTCTGATAATAAGCATCTTTTTTATAAAAAATTTAATCTAATTTTATCCTAATCTTTAATAAAACTAATTATATTTTCACAAAATAAATAAATTAATATTATAATTTCTTAAAAATTTTAGTTACTAAAATAATAATCTCAGTAATAAGATTTATTATTTTCTTTTATCTTTTATAATTATAAAATATATTAAATTATTTTACAATTAAACTTTTTAATATTCTAGTTTATTATATATATATTTTAATAGTTATTTATATATATTTTATTTTAATAATATTGAAAAATTCAAATACATAAATATAAAGTATTAAAATATATAAAGTAATATCTAAAAATTGAATAATTTAAATAATATAAAATTAAAAATAAAATTAAATTCTAAAAATATTAATATCTACTTGGATTTTTGAAAATGATTTTTTCAATATATTTTAATTCTATTTTTATTACAGTCTAGTTCTTTTATTATCTTTTTAATTATTTTATTAGATAAAATATTTTGTTATTTGAATATAAATATTTGTATTAATAATACTTTTTCTGATTCTATTATTATATATCTTTTGTATTTTAATTCAGATAAAATTTTTGAATATTCTTTTTTTATTTTTCTTTTCTTGCTTAATAAAAGTTAATAAGCTTGAATATTTATAACTTTGAAAATTTGATATTCATTTTTTAGTTATATTTTGCAATTTAGTTTTATAAACATCTTCTTTTAAAATTAAAATTTTAGTATGACATATATATCAACTATTAAGTATAAATAATAAAGATTTTTTTATATATAGTTCTTGTCTTTAGCTATTAGAAAATAAAAAAAATTTTCTTTATATTATTACTATAGTAATATAAAATTCTCTAATTTCATAATCTTTCTTTAATTATGTGAAATTTTATTTTTCTATTATTTTATTATTTATTATATAATTACTTTTATTTTTATATAATTATCTATATTTTTTTTATTATATTTAACTCTTATAATTATATTTTTATTTTAAATTATTACATTTATTTAATATGAAATCTATATTTTTGATTTAAATATTATATATTTTTTATATACTTATTAGAATAGTATATTTGAAAATTCTTTTTAATAAAATAATAGAATATTTTTATAAATATTAATATTTAAAAGATTAATAAAATATTAATATTTAAAATATTTATATAAATATTAATATTTATAAATATTAATATTTGTAATATTTACATAAATATTAATATTTATAGCATCAATATTTTTAAATATCAATATTTTCAATATTATAATAATAAATTATAGTTCTTTATAATAATATATATTGTAAATACTTGAATTTAAGCAACTCTCTATATTATCATTTTTTGACTAATTTTTTGTAAGAATTACTTAAATTTAAAAAATTATATATTATAACATTATACAGATCAAATTAATTAATATAAAAAATTTTAAATATTCCTTTCCTCTAAATTCAAACTTTCATACTGTATTCTATTTATATATATATATTTAATTATTTATCCACTTCTCTATAAATATAAAAATAAGTAATAATTCTGCAAATATTAGTCTCAAAGTAACTAAAGTAAAAAAATATATAAAAGAATAGTATATAAAGCATTCAAAAAGCTTGTTATTATTTGTAAATCTAAGAAGATTAGTATTTTGACTATAATATATTATTTTAGTATTGACAAATTAATAATATTATAATGAATATCTAATAAGAAAAAGTTTAGTAATATATTACTAAAGAATTAATGTATTAGTACTAAATGATTACAATCTATCTAGTAGCTGAGAAAAAACTTATCAAGTGGATTTATAATCTTAACTTGTTAGGATTGATATAATAATAATAACTATCAAAATATAAATATTTATTATTCTCAAAATAATCTATACAAATTAATATCCAGATATTTTTAATAAATTTTATATTTCAAAATACTGGTTTTTTTATTTTTTAAAGTAGTATAATCTTTTTCTTTAATATTATACTAAAATTAATCAAAAATTATTTAAAGATCTTGCTGAAAAAATTATTCTATTTCAAAATTTTGTAATCTAATCTTGATTATTATATAAATATAATCTTTCTCACATCAACAATATGGATAAAACTCCAGTTTATTTTGATATAACTAGTTCTATTATAATTAATATAAAAGATATAAAAATTATTTATATTTAAATAACTAATAATAACAAAAATTAGTTTATATATATTCTAGCTATTATAGCTGATGGTGATAAACTTTCACTTATAATAATTTCAAAAGTGTATGAATTTTTATTAATCTTTCTTGAGATATCATGATATGAATACATAAAAAAGCTTGAATAAATAAATATTTAATATATGAGTGAATAAAATAGATTTGAAATAAATAATTATAAATATTAATAATAAATAAACCTATCTCATTACTTATTATAAATTTATTTGAAGAATATAAAACTGAATCAGTATGATAAAAATATAATATTAGTAATATTTATTTGATAATTATTTAGAAGATTTAATATCTATAATATAATCTTTAAATATCTATTTTAATAAATTATTTAAAGAAAAATTAAGAAAAAAATGATATTTATAAATAAGTCATGATAAATATCAATTTACTAAGAGTGAAAATTTAAAAAAGCTGAATATAATTTAATATATTAATGAGTTTTAGAGATATAGAATGATATTTCTATAGAAATAATTATCAAATTATTTAAAAAATATAGAATTTCTAATGTATTAAATGAAACTGAAGATAATTTATTATATTATTCTAATATAAAAATTGATAATATAGCTGAAGTAATTAATAAAAATAATAGTTCTGCTAAAGAATTAGAATATGAAAATAAAGAATATAATAAATTTTATATTAATTTATTATATAATAGTTTTTAATAAAGGAGTTACTTATTTAACTTTTTTAAGATTTTTGAACTTGAAGAGAAAGAAATTACTTATTTTTAAGAGTTACTTAAATTTAAATATTTATAGTATATTTATATAGTATTAACTAGTAATACTATAATAATTTATATATTTGAAAAATATATAAAAGAATTTACTATTCTAGCTTGAAATAAATAATTTTGAATTAAATTATTTGGAAAATATAATTAAAAAACTTATTATTATAATAATAGTAATTTTTTAAAAAGATTTCTTTTTTAATTATATTAATATCTTTTTTTTACTTAATTTTATTTCTTTGATCATACAAAGTTGATTTTGATTTGAATTATAATA
The DNA here is from genome assembly GCA_910591765.1 of Ambispora leptoticha. Classification (NCBI taxonomy): domain Eukaryota; kingdom Fungi; phylum Glomeromycota; class Glomeromycetes; order Archaeosporales; family Ambisporaceae; genus Ambispora; species Ambispora leptoticha. The sequence goes on along the minus strand of CAJVPS010002354.1, from coordinate 7,397 downwards.
TTATATTGATTTTTGATTTTTGATATTATTTTAAGAGTAGAAAATCTCTACTATAAATAAGATATAATCTTTTTATTTTATTTATTTTAGTATTTTTGATAGTAAAAGATTTTTATTATAAATAAGCTATATATTTTTAATAGTTTTCTTTGATTAATAGTAGATTTACTATTTAATCACTTAAATCCTGAATTATATTGATTACTAATGACTTTACTAATTGATTTTTATAATTTTCTTGATTTATTTTATTCTTTCATTATTTATTTTCCCTTTGAAAGACAATATTTATAAATATTAATACAGATCTTAGAAATCTTTATCAGTATTAAAATATAATCTAATTCTTTTCTCTTTATTCTTTAACTAATTCAGTTTCACTTAACTTAATATTATTAAAATAAATCCAAGTGAAAATCCACTTAATAGATTTATTATAATAATATAATATCTAAAAGATATGAACTTACTGAGTTTGAATAAGAAAAAGATTATAAATTTCTGAAAAGAAAATTATACTAAGCAAAAATCTTGAATATTCTAAAATTATTATTTATGATACTATAATAAAATACAAAAATTCAGAAAATATTACAGATGCTTTATATTCATGAAGATATTCAAAACTTACAAAAAGAAAGATTAAAAGTCTTGTAGAGAAAATAATAAAAAAATTTAGTAGGTTTTTATCAATTTTAGTATCTTCTAGCTTGAGAGATTTTATGAAATAAGCTGGAAAGAAAAAATTATTTGTTTCTGAAAAAATTTATAAAAAGACTAGAATAATATTATGAAAGAAGATATTGGAATGATAAGTAAAATTTTATTATTTAGAATGATAAATCTTGCTTTATATTATTTCAGAATGTTATTTACCACTGAATTTGGCATAGATTACATGAAAAACATGATATAATTTGCTTAATTCTGATTGTAAAATCTGGAACTAATGGATTATGATATGATAATATTAGGTAAAAGATAAGATTGATTCTTTAATCCAAGTTTCAGATAATATAATGAATTCTATATATATAGAAATATTATAAAATACTTTTTCACCTTTTTAATGGTAGTTTAGAAAATAATTCATAATATATTTTTCAAATGATAATATTTCAGTACATAAGGCAAGAATGATTATTCAATAAAAGATGAATACTTCAGTATTAAATCTTCCATGATCTGCACAGAGCCCAGATCCTAATTTAATTGAACATCTGTGAGATGTTTTGAAAAGAAGAGTTTGGAAACACAAAACTCATCCAAAAAATATTGTGAAATTAATAGTAGTTTTGAAGGAGAAGTGAAATAAAATTGAGTTCAAAGTTTTAACAAATTTAATTAAAAGTTTGCCAAGGCGGATTCAAACTATATTATAGATAGCCATGGAAATCCAACTAGATATTAATAAAATTTCTTACAATGTTTGTTTATGAAATTAATTGTTGAAATTTGTGTATTTTTTTCCGGTTTAGATACTTTTGACCGGGGAATGTATCTGTTTAATACGGCACGAGATTCACCATTCCGTTTGTGGTATTACACGTGTTGAACAACTAACTAATTGGTTATTTGAGATATGGCGAGATGAAAAACACCTACGCGATTCCACGTATCCGCTTTATCAACCTTCATCAACACATTTTATTGGTTTTAGTGTACGAATATGAACACTTGAAATTTATCTCACCGCCACCCAGATGCGCCGGACATTCTCCTATGTTGAAAAATCTCATAGAGGAATAGGAGTTTCCCGCATTTCTGAATCATGTATCTCAGATATTATATCGATATTAATACTGGACGAAAACTATAGGGGCACCGAAAATTTATCACTCCTATTTAACCATCACGTAATAAACAAATGCATTACGATAAACAAGTTAAACAAACGATTGATATATAAAAGTTTTCATTAGTCTCGTATTTTTTTATCGCCTCTTTACTCATTTTTGCTCGTCTTCTTGTCTTTTGTCTTTTTACTCGCTTTTGTCTGCTTATTCACTTTACTCACTCTCGTTTACTCTTTTTCGCTTGTCCACACTTGCTATCTCGCAGTTGTTCACTCTTGCTTGCTCACTCTCGCCCTTGCCTTTCCTCTTTTATTTACTCGCGCTCTTGTCCATTTTCGCTTGTTTACTCAATCTTATTCACTTTCGCCAGGTTCTATTTTCGTTCGCCTACTTGCATCACCTCTTCAAGCTTTGTTCACTATCGCTTGTCCAAACTCGATCTTGTTTGCTTTCTCTTGTGCTCGCTTTTTTAACCACTCTTGTTCATTCGCTTGCCCTCTCGCTCTATAGTTTCTTGCTCGCACGAATTTACGCTCTTCCATTTGCTCACGCATTTTGTTAACCACATTTCTCGAACAAATTTATAATGCTTCTATCTTTCTTTTTATTCGCAACTTATTTAAGCCTTGTTTTAGAGTTACAAAAGATCCTATGACGCGGCTATAACCTTGGATTACATAATTGTGAGTCTTTAATTAAATTGGTGAGTGTGTGCACACACTTTGCTAAGTGAATATATCTTGGTCACGCTCCTTGAAATCTTTGTGAGAATATCATCGATCTTAATCTGAATCATTTATGTGAGGTTAATGATTAAATATTTGACGCAGGATAAGGTCGACCTTTTAGTTTGGAGAAGTGTAAATTTATATTACTTTTTTATTGTACATCAGATTTATCAGTAGTGTATGACTTTCCATTTAGTACCGCTGGGTTTATAAGGAAGTACTCCATAAATTTCTTGTTAGATTTTCTATATTCGTCGTACAAAATCAACAATTTGAGGAGTATTTTTAAATATATACATTAATATATTTCAGGATGAAAGTTACAAACTTCCGTATATAAGTGACATTCAGATGAAAGAAGGTACATATAAATAATTTTGATTCCAAGTCAATTTTTCATAATGTAATTACGGAAATTACCAGCTTTTGCATATTCCATTATCAAATATTACAAGTATTTGTAACTGGGTTTTTAGTTATTCCATAATAAAAAACAGTGCATCCAAGAGTCTGAAGCTATTTTTGAGTAATCTTACTAGTAAGAAAAGAGCATTTAATGAGCAGTTGAATCCATTTTGAAAATTTTGATTGTATTAGAAACAAAAAGTAATTTTCACTTTAGCAAATGTTTATTTTACCTCATGTATAAACTCTACTGCATATTAATTTGCTTTGAATTGTATAATGATTCAACAAAACTTCAATTTCTTCATCATCTCATGTAAATTTCCATATTTATTCAATGGTCAGTTTTGCTTTATAAATAGACCCAAAACCTCCTTTTGCAAGATATTCAACGTTGATAAATCTTTCGTAAGGAATCCATTCGAATATATTTTTATAAAAATAGTTAATTCTTTTATTAGTTCGTCAATATTTTTATCTCCGCTAGACAACTCATCGTTATAAATATGAAAAACAGTCATAGCAGTCCTCATTTTCTTGACAACGAGTACATTTACTACAATTATGAATATTGCAAACTAAATACTCATCGCAATAATCGATGTATCCATTTTCCTTTTGAAAATAGCAACATTTACTAAAATAAAGCATATTTGGATCCATCTTTTGAGTTCAGTGGATAAAATGATGAAATAATAGAAAACAATCTAGAGATAATCGTTGTTACAAATGGTGAAATTCTATGTGCAAACTTTTATTACAATGTATTTATTAAAATGATACATACAGTGTATGCAGTTTTTTATCATTATTGTTGCGAAAAAACAACATACATGTACATGGATTTTTTAAATAAGTATTTACATGAATTTATGTTTGAATTCACAGAAACAGTGATGAATCATTCATTTATTTCGTTCATAAAATGAAAGAAATTTCAATTGCTTTCGTTAAAATCATAAAATCAGTTATCTTTGTCCTCGATTTCTTGTGTTATACTAACATCGAAATGATATTTTTAAATTAATATGAAATTTCATAATAATTCAAAAGCAAACATTTGACTGGAGTAAAACTACATTTGTTTATATTCCTAGGAATGCTTTTTTGTTGGTGGGCTGTTTTCTGGAATATTCTTCTTCAATAAAAAATTTGCTATTTTTGAATATTTGTAAAGATCTGGTACGATATCCCATTCACTCGGGATTTCGTATGTCGCGAATATGAATTGTTGGGATGTGGGAAAAAAATTAGAATGAATTAGACACGCTTTGTAAATTCACCGACTAAGAAACCAATATGACACTATGTTTTTCATTATTAACATAATAGCCTTTTGGACGATAATAAACTGGTTTGTCACTAAAAGTTTGCAATAATGATGTTTCAAATATTTATTAAAATTTTTTTTCGAAAGTTTATGCGTGAAATTAGAATGAAAATTATCTATAATAATATCAAATCTTAATAGCGAAATGCTAATAATAAAAAATGTTCGTTAGAGCCTATTCTATTTATTAAAATTTACAAAGTATCAAATCGTCAAAGGTGAATTTATTTATATAAGTATACTCGCGAAATAACGAGCATGAGTGTAATTTCGAAATTTCGGCCTGAGTTAAACATACTATAGGCTGCGAGTATACGGTAGGTGATATTTATTATTTCCATGTAGTCAACGAAAAATGGTGATGAATTTTTTATCTTATAATTACTGTAGCAATTCATTTGATATTTCATGAACCAGTTTACCAAGTTTACTAAATTTTAATAAATATAGAATAGGACTGGTGATATTTCTACTATTAATATTTAACCAATTAATATGTGATAATTTTCCTTTTAAAGTTCACCCATGAACTCTAAAATTTTATTTTAAGAATCTTATAAATAATCATTTGTGCCTATTACATTGTAAATTTTATTATGCAGTTGTATTTAACATGACGAGCAAGTTTTATTATATCGACTTTTTAAAGCGATATTATTTCGGTGATTTTACATTCATCCCAATTTTTGTCACCCTCTGTACATGTCATGCACATGTACATTCTTACATACATGTGATGATATTAAAGTCAGCGTTTTGTGTTTCAAACTGATTAACGATAAACATTATCATATTATTTATCGTTATCCACATAAAAAGGCAAATAACAAACTTATAATGAAGACTGATTTCTTATTGACTTCACACTCCAATAAGTTGGCAAAGTTTTATGAAAATGCCAAATATTGCGATATTTCGATTATTGTTGGAGATATTCAAAATACTGAGCGAACTTTTACAGCACATTCATCAATGCTAATGGCGCAATCGGAATATTTTGCTATTGCTCTTTCTGATGCGTGGGTAAAACGAGAACCAAATAAACGGATCGTTTTTAAGAAACCAAATATTGAACCGCATATCTTTGAAACTTTATTAAGGTAATCGTTAATTAATGATAATATTTTAAATTATTAAACTAAAATTAAACTTTCTATCATACATTATACATGTACATTTATAAGATATATGTACAGTGGTAGGATCGATTTGTCAGATCATGGAGTGCCAACACTTTTAGATCTGTTGGTCGCCGCTGATGAATTGATTCTTGAAGATTTGATTGAATATATTCAAGAATATCTTTTGGAGCAACATTCTGAATCCTTGGTTGAAAATTTTGCTTTGATTAATCAAACTGCTTTCCAACATAATTCCTTTGTCAAACTTCAAGAATTCTGTATAGAGATCATATGTAAAAATCCAGCTGCGGTTTTTCAATCCAATGATTTTGCAAACATTCAAGAAACAATAGTCACCACTTTGCTCAAACGAGATGATTTAAATCTCGATGAGATTAAAATTTGGGATAAGGTTATTGAGTGGGGAATCGCTCAAGTGTCAACTTCTGGCAACGTCGATTTGTCAATTCCAGTGGAACAATGGTCACAAAACGAATTCAATCAACTCAGCTCCGCACTCAAAAATTGTATACCGTTAATTCGTTTCTTCCATATAAACTCTGTTGATTTCTATAACAAAGTATTGCCATACTCGGAAATATTGCCAAAGAAACTTTACAAAGATTTGCTGCACCATTATTTGGTACCTGGAAGTGAAGAACAACAAGCTTCACTTCATCCCGCTCGCAATTCACACAACTTGTTATCAACAATTCTTTCTCGAAACCAAATCAATAAAATTATTCAATGGATTAATGGACAAGATAAGGAAAAAAATTATCCATTTGAATTTAACCTATTATTACGTGGCAGCCGAGATGGATTTACTGCTAGTGATTTTCACCGTTTATGTGATAATAAAGGACCAACCATTGTTGCTGTACGTGTCAAAGATTCTAACAAAATTATCGGTGGTTACAATCCCATTGAATGGAAATCTCTTAATAAATGGCATGGTTCTGAATTAAGAGGCAGCTTTTTATATAAATTTAATTCTGATGATGTTATGGGATCCAGTGGAGTTTTAAGTAAATATAAATCTAGTTACAGTATATATGATTGTTCAACGCATGGTCCTTGTTTTGGAGATGGTCATGACTTGGGTTTATTCGCTTCTTCAGGTAATTATTGCCATAAGCATTCTTATGAGTTTGGCCTTTTAGGTGAACAACGTCAAAAAATAACTTTTGACATCGATGATTACGAGGTTTTTCAAATTGTAAAAAAATGAAATAGAATTTATAGTTTTTATTTCTTATTTTATTTGTTATTCGTTTCTCTTACATTAAATTTTCAAGTGAATATATTGTTTCATGATATGAGCATTATGCAAGATAATATAAAATTATTAGACTTAACTTGTATTTAGAAATGTTAAATTTGAGTGCCTTATTTTTAGAGCATAAACTGAGTGAATGCAAAAATTTTCTGAAGGAGGACTATATATTACTATAGTAATATAAAATTCCTTAATATTTTAATCTTTTTTGATTATATAAAATTATATTTTCTTATAATTTTTATTTATTTTATAAATATTACTATTTTTATATCATATAATTATTTTATGTCTATATTTATTATCATATTTCTATTTTTAAATACTATATCTTATTTTTATTCAAGATCTGCTCTTGTAAAAATCAATTAATAATTTTTAATAATTCTTTCTTGTTCAAGTAATGCAACTTGATTGATATAAACTCAAATTAATTATTAAATACTTCTTCAGATTTATAAATAAAAAAGATTTTATGAGTAATATTATATAATATATCATATATATTTTTTCAAAAGTATCTTCAATATTCTTTTTGATCTTTAATATATTTCTTTAAATATTTCTGTGATTAAACTGAAAGTATATGTCTAAGTTTATAATATTGTTACAGCAAATTGGTAAGTAGAGTTTCACTTGAATTCATCTTAATGATATAGGGTTGGGAGAGACTGAAATAATTAAAGAATAAAGAGAGAGGAATTAGATTATACTTTCAATAATGACAAAGATTTCTAA
>CAJVPS010002353.1:0-12535 GCA_910591765.1 Ambispora leptoticha | reverse complement strand
AGATAATGTCAAAATTATCTAACAGCCCAGACTATAGCCAGAGCTTCTTTTTCAGTGATATTATAATTCTTTTCTGCAGGTTTAAGTAAAACACTTGTAAAGGCTACTATTCATTCTCTTTCTTTATTATCTTTCTGAGATAATACTATATCAAATTCAGAGTTAGAAGTATTAATATATAGATAGAACTTTTTAGTAAAATCAGGATAAATTAAAATTGAAGTAGAGATAAGTTTTTTCTTCAAAGTCTGAAATGCATTTTCTTGATCTAGAGTCCAAATAAAAATAATATCATTCTTTAAAAGTTTAAATAAAGATGCTGCTATCTGAGAATTCTTTGATAAATTTTCTATAATATCCAGCTAGTCCTAAGAATAATCTGAGTTTTTTGATCTATTTTGATATAGAAAATTCTTGAATTCATTAAATAATTAAGGAATCAGATGAAATTTCATCTTGAGTTATGATATATTCTAGGAAAAGCAAGTTGTCTCAAGTAAAGTTGCATTTTTCTAAGTTGAGTTTTAATCTAGTTTCTCTAATTTATTAAAAGACTTTTTGTAAATATTCTAGATGTTCTTCACAAATTTTTGAATATACATTTATATTATCAATATAAATCATGACAAATTTCTAATTATAATCTTCAAGTATGCTATTCATAGTTCATTGAAAAGTAGCTGGTGCATTACAAAGTCCAAAAGATATGACTTTAAATTCATATAATTCTTCTTTTGAAATAAATACTGTCTTTTCAATACTAGATGATTCAATTTTAATTTGTTAATAATCAGATGTAAAATTCATGAATAAAAATCATTTTGCATCTTCAAGATTATCTATCATTTTATTAATTTATGATAAAGGATAAGTATCTTTCTTGATGAGTGTATTGAGTTTTTTGTAATTAACACAAAATCATTTCTTGCTATTTTTCTTTACTACTATTATAATAGATGAGGTCCAGAGACTATTAGATTTTTGGATGATATCTATATCTAATATTCATTGAATTTCATTATGAATAAATTCTTAATCAGGTATAGTTACTCTATAGACCTTTTGACAGATAGGCTTTTTATTTCTAGTATCAATTAAATATTGAATAATATTAGTTTGTTCAAGTTCATTAAGATCTGATACAAAAATATCTTTATATACTTGTAACAAGTTATGTAAAGCATCTTGTTGTTCAAGTATTAATTCTCTTTATTCAACTACTTTTTTGATTTCTTCTTTATCTAGAAAGTATACTTCCATTTCATTCTTTTCAGTTAATCCAAATTCTTAAATTTCATGAGATAATTCTTCTAATTCTTCTCTGATATTTACAGATGTTATTCTTTCAATTGAGACAAGTTGTAAAAAGACTGCTTGAGTAATTCATTCATTAGATTGGATTTTATAAGATTTGTTAGAATTATTGTGTAAAAGAACTCTAATATTTCTAGTATATTCAGCATCAATAGTTCTTCTCTTAACTTCAATTTCTTTCTTGACTAATGATGATTGAGATATTAACTGACAAACAGTTTCTACAGGAACTTTAATTACCAAGTAAAAATTAATTATAATAGTTTGACAAGATTGAATAAGAATTATTTCTTCTTCCAAATATTTAAGATCAAAGTCTGCATCATATTCATGAACTTGCTCAGATATTTTTTCTTTATCTTCATCATTATAAATTTTGATCATTAAATTTACTGACTGTTCTTTGAGTTATTTTTCTTTTTCTACTTTATCTTTATAATTTTCAGATGCTGTATAGTATTTATTTAAGATTTCTTCAATTGAATCATAATCACTATCTTCAGCTTTCTCTTCTTTTTCTAGATCTGAATATTTTTCTTTTAGTGGTTCTTTAACCTGTTCAGATTATTATAAGTATCTGAATTACAAGGAATCAGATATTCATTACAGAGTTTGACATTAATATATTTCAATTAAACCAGTTATTATCTTTGGGAGAGAAATAGTTATTGATAGATAACTAGGAAGATTTTTTGAGCTGATGCTTCTTCAGAATCATTATAGATAATATACTGCATTTCTTTTTCTTTATCATACTTAGTAATATAATAGGCAAGTATTACTTTTTTAATTTCATTATATTATTGATAAATATTTAATAGATTATTATCACTTCTCAATTTTCTAATAGTACTATTATTTTTTTATCAATCACTATGATTAAATCTATATATACATTGTTCAATATAGTTACAAAAATATTTGACTTTATTATATCTTCAGATAACTTTTAGAAAGTGTCTAGCTTCATTTCAAAATTTACAATAATCACAGGCAGATAAATTGAGTTGTTATTGAATAAAGCAATTAGAACAGTATTGCTTTTCAGATTTATTTCTATTTCTAGTTTTTAAAATAGTTTCATTATCTATAAAGTACTTACAATATGAATATTTAGCTATTCTTTCTTCTAATTTTAATTTTTATAGAGCTTTATTTTTAGAAAAGAATCTTTCTTCTGTAATTAGTATCTTTTCTAATTCTCTGATATATTCTACTTCTAACTATTAGTCTTTAGTTTCATTTTGAGATAAAATTATTGATAGGTTATTTTGGATATTTATCTTAATATTAATCCAGATAACTAAATCATCAAAGTATTAAGAATATTTATGTTTGGATGTTAGTAATTTATGATAGCACTAATATTTAATAGCAAATTCTCTTCAGTTAAAGATCTATTGAGAACTTTGATAATGAGTTTGCTGAAATCTTCTTTTCAATTTTGAGTATTCTTTCTAGATGAGAGTTGTATCTTTTACTTGTATTTCTTTTTCAAAGATTTTAACATTCCTGACTTTAGGAATCAAATTTATTGTGAGATAAGAAACTTTTTCAAAATTTAAATTATTAAATTGTCTAGATGAAATATAAATCTGAGTTCAGGATTTATCAGATATCTAATAAAAAAAATTATAATCTTCTAAGTCTTGATCTTTAATTTTGAACTCATAATTAGTAGTTTTACTTGAGGATATTTCAGAGTTATTATCACTATCTTTAGGTTAAGCATTTTGTTATCCATAAATAAATTTAATTAACACTCTTTCTTCCTTTTCATTCTAGTCAAATATCATTATATTTTTCTTAAGATCAATTTTAGCATTGATCTTATTCTACCAGTCTATTTCTACTATAAGACTATAGGTTCAAGTTCCAATAATATCTACTTCTGCTAGAATTATAATTCTATTAATAGTAATAAGGAAGTTATCAATTACTCCTAATGATTGTTTAGAATATTCATTAATATCAGATATTAAGATATTTAATTTTTGTTGAATCTTCATTCCAAGTTATTTGAGAAATTTATGACTAATAACATATTCTGATGCTCCAGTATTTACAATTAAAACTATAGGAATCTTGTCAATCTTGACTTCACATCAGGCTAATGTTATTTTGATCTTCTGGATGAATATTATTTTTTGTTTGAGTTTCTTTTGTGATTTCTTTCTTATTTCTTTTGACATTTGAATTCTTTGTTCAGATGATATCTTGATGAGTTATACAATGGTAATATTAGCTTTTTGGAATGCTAAATCCTTAAGTATATTATAAGTTTCTGCTTTTTTTACTAGAATTGAAAGATAGATTCTTCCTTTTTTTCATTTCTTCTTCTTCAAGTTGGTCTTGTCTTTCTTAGATATTTCTGATAAAGATTAAGTAACTTTATTTTCTTTTTTACTTTCTTCTTCTTCTTTAACAACTCTAGCTCATTTTCTTTCTTCATCTAGATAGTCATAAGTTGCCAGTAATGAGAAACTAGATTGGATGAATAAATCACTTGAAGAATTATTACCAAATACTTGCAAAGTAGCTATAAAGTTCTGAATTTGGATGAGAAAAGAAGTAGTATCCAGATTTTAGAAATTGTTAGATTGCTAATTATTATTTTGGATGTTCTAATTTTGCTAATTATAGTTATTACTATTATTATTCTAATTTGGATTATTCTAATTTTATAGGATATTTTGATTATTAGATTATTGATTAATAGGTTAGGAGTTGTTTGAATAAACTTTACTGACATGTTCTTTTTCTTCATAATTATAACAGATAATAGTGAATCTGTTATTTGACTGATTTTGTTGCTAATTATTATTATTATTCTAATTATTATACCTTCTGTCAGATTCTATATGATTTAATCTACTGGTCAGATCTTGCAAAATCTTAGCTAGAACACTCTATTTACCAGTTGGCTGAGCTTGTATTTGATAATAAATTAATTCAAGTGGATCTGAATTAGCTTCTTCCACATTCTTTGCAATTTCAATAATATTTTCTATTATATCTTTAGTATTTAAGTTAATCCATTTTCAAATTTCAGATTTAAGATCTTTCTTGAAAATTTGAATTTTATATTCTTTTGAATAGACACATTCTGAATCTACTTTACTTTCTAGTTTTATAAATTAATTAACATATTTTTTTATTATTCCAGTCTGTTTTAGAAATTCCAATTCACCCTGCTATTATTACATCTTATAAGATGAATAGAATTTAAGAATAATTTAGTAAGAGAAATCATATTCATCATGATTTTTAGTTATCCATTCATTTAATCTGAGAATATTACTTATAGATCATTGGATAAATCAGGCAGCAGCTAGTTCTTCTAGATATTCTCTTACTATCTCAATCTTTCTATTATTGGTAATTTTATTAACTTTTGTGACTATTTCAAAGTCATGTAACCATTCAATTAGATTCTGATCATTACTCTTAAATTTATGAATTGAAATAAGTATCTTTTTCATTCTCTGAATCTTTATAGATTGAGTTAATTCTTCAAAAGCTTGAATAAGACTGTCCATTCTATCTAACATGATTATTTCTTCTTTAGGTTGGGGCTTTTGAGGTTGAATTTGTTTGATTGTAACTGTTAGTTCTTCAGAATCTTCTAAATTACTACTTTTGTATTTTGATTCTGTTGATTGATTAATTGAGAGAATTTCAAAGTTATCTATCTCTTCAAGAATAAGAAGAATGTTATTAACTAAATAGGTCTGTTATTTAATTATAATTTTACTTCTAAATACAAAAATATTTAATAACTTGACAATTTCTCTTCAAAGTTAATTAGATGTAAGATTTTGCTGAACTATATTATCAAAGAGTTCCTGTAAGAGTCTATTGTGAGAAATCATGTGATAGTTTTAAGTTCAGATAAGAAAATTTACAAATTTCTATCTGAATTTTTATTTACAAAAAAATAATAAGTGTAGTAATTATATGGTTTAATATGAGATAAATAAAGATGGCTTCTTAACTAGTTGTAGCTTATGACAGTCAATTAGAGAATTACGATAGAATTGTAGCAGTTAATCAAAGAATTATAACAGAATTATGACTAGTTGCAGCTTTCATTACTAGAGATGAGAATTCTCAAGAATTTTCTCTGTTATATTTACTAAGATATAAGTTAATTAGAAGTCTGATAAAAGAGTAATATATAATAATAAACTAATAAATTATCTAGGTAACTAATATTTCAAGAGTAGCTAATACCTAAAATAATGAAATAAATAAAAATGAAAATAATAAAAGTGAATTAAATGAGATCTCTAGGTGTGTGAGATTACAGAGAAATCATCAAATATTATAAACTATACTCTGAAAGATAGATTTTATCATGAATATAATTTATAATAAGTTTTGAGGGTGAAGACTAAACTATTTATAAAGGTAAAGGGGATTACTATTATTCTAAAGATTTTCTAGTGCCAATACTTATGAGTATTGTATTAATACAAGATAAAAACAAAATAAAATAAAAATATAAAAATGAAGTTGTGATCATGAAAACTAAACTAAGAGTTAGTACCAAAAAATTAAAATATCAAATATCTAAAATCAAGATAATAAATGTCAAATGCAACAAATACAAAAACTAAAGTAACAAATATTAAACTAAAGTAATAAATACTAAATTAAGCTTTTATATATGAGAAAGCTTACAAGAATCTTCTAAATCAAATAAATATATTTGGCTTATTTTAAGTAAAGAGCATCCACTACCTAAGTTTTTCAGGCAAGAAAAACTTATAAATAATCAAAATATAATCTATTATGATAGAAGAGATAAATAAAAGCAAAATATCTAGGTAAAAATCAAAGAAAAATTACAAGATAAGTATAACTCAAGTATTTTTAAAAGATAATTGAATTATTACTATTCAAGTATGTTTATTTTAGATCTCAGAGCAGAGATATTTATATATCTTTAAGATTTTACAAGTTTCTATCTAAACTTATTTACTACTCTAAATTATAATTACAAACTTTGAGGCAAAAGATTAATAAATGAACAAGTAAAAATAAAAGATAAGATACTTGTGATAAGTTATAAAATAATACAAATGATGAAATAAAATGAAAAGATAAGATACATATTCTAAAAAGAAAAAATAAAAAATAAAAATAAATTAAATTCATTACTGAATTATTTCTAAAGTATTTCTAAATTATTGTTAAATCATTTGTGAACTATTATTGATTTTGAGTCTAATTCTTTATTCATAATCTTGAAGTATTGCTAAAATATTGCAGAAATATTACAATATTATTAAATCATAATTGAATTCATAACTGATATACTAATTATATTATTTAAAATCACATATTATTCAAAGATCTGTTGATTGATTAAAAACTCCAAGTTCAAAAAATTATGAAATTAAAGAAATTTATGTTACTATAGTAATACTACTCTAATAAATATTAAGTAGCTTAGATTATTCTTAGAACTAGCTGAATACTACAGAAAATTCATCAAAAAATTCTCACAAATAGCAGCTTCACTATTTAAACTTTTAAAGAATGATATTATTTTTATTTGGACTGTAAATCAAGAAAATACATTTCAGACTTTAAAAGAAAAACTTACCTTTGCTTTAATCTTAATTTATTCTGATTTTATAAAGAAGTTCTATCTTTACACTGACATCTCTGACTCTGTACATGGTATAGTATTATTATAAAAAGATAATAAAGAAAGAGAATGAATAGTAATCTATACAAGTATCTTATTTAAACCTGTGAAAAAGATTATAATATTACTAAAAAAGAAGCTCTAACTATAATCTGGACTGTTAGATAATTTAAACATTATTTTCTTGGATCTTTTTTTGAAATTATTACTAATCATAATATACTTCATTAGCTATTACTAAACAAGTTAATTCTGAATTCAAATCTCAAGATAAATAATAATTATAATAGAATATAATTTTATTGTTATCTATAGAGCTGGAAAAACTAATCAAAATATAGGTATACTCTCAAGAATATATTCATAGAAGTAAAATATCAAACTCACTTAATTAATAGAATATTTGGAATAACTTTTATTGAATAACTAATTAAATAGATTATCCAAATCTGATTAATCTAATATAATAGATTTAACTACATATTATGACTTAATAAAATACTTAAAAAATGAGAGTTATCCTATAAGATATATTAGAAAATAATAAAAGAAAATTTGGCAGTAATTAAAATACTTTTTAATAATTAATAGAGTACTTTACAAGAAGAATAAAAGAAAAAAATCTATTATATCACTTCAAGTACTAAAAGAAAATAAAATTGAAGCAGTAATAATTAGCATATATTTAGATTTACTTGCTAAATATTTTAGATTTGATGAAACTTATCAATAAATAGTAATTAGATATTAGTAAAATGGAATGGGAACAGATATAAAAAACTTTATTAGATCTTGTAAAACTTATCAAAAAACTGATAGATAAACTACTAAATAATCTTTATATTCTATTAAAGTTAGATGGTTTTTTGATAGAATTATAATCAATTGTAAGATTATTTTGTTAATAGTTGTAAACAAGATAAAATATGATATGAATAAGTTTTAATTTTATAACTTATGATTATTTTTATTATTTAAAAGTATTCAGATCTAAACTAAAAGAGATCTAAAGAGAAATAATCCAATCAAAATTATTACATACCCCCCTACTTAAAGTACAATGTCCTCATTGTATTCAAGAGCATGATTTTTTAAAGATATTAATCTTCTTTATAGCATTTTTCAAGTTTTCTAGAGATTTCCAAGTTGCATCATAGAGAAGATAATCTAGTCATTTGACAAGATATTGGAGTTTGCGATAATAAATTCTTTTATCAAGAATATTTTCAACTTCATACTCTTCTTCATTATTTGAGGTGATGATTACTGGTGGTGGTTGATGTCTGTTATATTCATCATTAGGGTTATATTTCTTTAGTAATGATATATGAAATACTGGGTGCAATTTCATATTCTGTAGTAGTTGCAATTTGTAGATGACAGAAGATATTTTGGTGATAATTTCAAAGGGACCTATAAACTTTGATATAAGTTTCTTGATTGTCCTTTGTTTATCAACTGAAGATTCTATATTACGAGTAGAGAGAAGAACTTTATCTCCAAGATTGAATTCTTCAAATCTTCTGTATTGATTTATGTATTTTAACTGTCTTTCTTGAGCTTCTAATAATAAATCTTTGGCAGTCTTTATCATGGTATTTCAATATTTCATGAAATCTTGAGAGGCTGCAACATTATTTTGTTATGACAAGATGTTGATTGGTATGCGAGATGCTTATCCACAATCTAATTCAAAAGATGTGTGGCCTGTTGAAGTATTTTTACTATTGTTGTAAGTGAATTCTGCTGCTGCTAAATTATCATCCCATCTGTTTTGCTGATAGATAGTATATATTCTCAACATTTCTTTCAAGGTTCTATTGAGTCTTTCTGTTTGGCCATCTGTCTATGGGTGAAAAGCTGTAGACATAGCAAGTTTAGTACCTAATTGTTCAAAAAGAGACTTCCAGAAGTAACTTGTAAATTTTGCATTTCTATCTGATATTATAATTGCGGGTAAGCCATGCAATTTGAAGATATTTTCAAAGAATATCTTAGCAATATCAGGTGCTGTTGCTATTATTGTAGTTGGTATGAAATGTGCTCTTTTTGATAATTTGTCTACAAAGTCTACTATAGTGTCATATCCAGACTTGGTGGTTGGGAGTTACACTATAAAATCCATGATAATATGTTCTCATCTATGTTCTGGAATAGCTAAAGATTGTAATAATCCTGAGGGTTGCTGATTACTACTTTTGTTGCACTGGCATGATTCACAACTGGTAATATATTTGTGAATATTTTTATTCATCTTTGACTAATAGAATTGTTGAGATATTGCTGCATATGTTTTATCAATTCTAATATGTCCAGCTATTGGTGCATCATGAAATTCAAAAAGTATTTTTGCCTTCAAGTTTTTGTCATCTGGTATGGCTAAGCAACTGGTATTCTTCAGGTAAAGTAATTCATCTTTCAACTCAAAATTTTTAACTTGATTTTGTTGCTTGGAATTGGCGCTGTTGAAGTTTTTCAAGACTTCATATATTTCTGCAAAATATTTGTCTTCTTGATACTTCTTTATCAAGTCTTCTTTTTCTATCAGGTTAGTAATGACAACTAAAATATTTGCCAGATATAATTGGTGTGAAAGTGCAATTGCTACTATATTATCTTTGTCAGATTTGTATTTGACTTCAAAGTTACTGGCCTGTAGAGTCTCTAACCAATGAGCCTGTCTCTTGGAAAGGTTATGTTGTGTTTTGATATATTCCAAAGAGACATGATCTGTAATTACTGTGAACTTTTGATCTTCTAAATATGGTTTTCAAAGTCTGATTGCATGTACAATTGCAAGTAGTTCTTTCTCATGAACCGGGTAATTTTGTTCAGCTGGTGAAAGTTTTCTTGATTCAAAAGCTATTGGTTGGTCACCTTTGTCTTGGTTTTGACTTAATACAGCTCCTATAGTGAAATCTGAAGCATCTGTAGTGACTGTGAATGGTAGTTTTGGGTCAGGCAACAACAAGACTGGTGCTGAGGTAAGATGTTGCTTTAATTGTTTAAAAGCTTATTGTGCTGTTGTAGATTATTCATACTCTTGATCTTTGTGTAGAAGTGCTATGAGTGGTGAGACAGTTACTGAAAAATCTTTCACAAATTTTCTGTAATAACTTGCAAGACCTAGGAATGAGCGAAGTTCTGATATATTAGTTAATGCTGGTCAATCTCTAATAGCAGCAATTTTTCTTTGATCAACAGAGATACCATCTGCTGAGATAAAGTATCCAAGGTATTCTACATATTATTGTATAATGTCATATTTCTTCTATTTGGCATACAATTTATGTTTGTGAAGTATTTCTAATACTGTCTGTAAGTGTTGAATGTGTTTTTTCTTTATTTTACTGTATATCAAGATATCATCTAAGTAAATGATCACAAATTTATCAAGATAATCATGAAAGATATTATTCATGAGTATCATAAAAATGGCTGGTGCATTGGTAAGACCAAAGGGTAGGACCAAGAACTCATAGTATCCATAGCGAGTTCTAAATGCTGTCTTATGAATGTCTTCTTCTGCAATGCGAATTTGATGATATCCTGAATACAAGTCTAGCTTTGAAAAGTATTTTAAATCTGTAAGTCTGTCTATCAGCTTATCAACTCTTGGTAAAGGGTAGCGATTCTTGATGGTAATTTTATTCAAAGCTCTGTAGTCAATACATAATCTTAATGTACCTTCTTTCTTATTACAAAAAGAACTGGTGCTCTAAAGGGTGAGATACTTGAGTGAATGAAATCTTTCTGTATTAAATCAGCTAATTATTTCTTGAGCTCATCCATCTCTGTGAAAGAAAGCCTGTAAGTAGGTCTGGATGGTAGTTCAGAGCCTGGGATAAGGTCAATTTTATAATCAATTGCTCTCTTGGGTGATAGTTGATTGGATAAGGTTTCAGGAAAGACATCTTGAAATTTCTTTTTAATGTCTAATACTTCTGGTAAAAGCATCTTTTCTTTTATTTCTTTCTTGTCTTCAGCATTATTGAAATATATGGTAAAGAGTTCTGCATCAGCTGGTAGGTTTGCAATTTGCTATCTTGAAATATATATTGAATTACAACTAGAGCCTGACTTAACTTCATTGTCAGCTTGAACTTTGATTGTCTTTAATCCATAGGTAAAGGTTATGATATTATTTCTCCAGTCTATGGTAGAGTTGGCATGAAACAATCAAGGTTTACCTAGGATAAGATCATATCTTTGCAATTTCAATACTTGTGCATCCATCTTATGCATTCTATAAGTATCTAACTTAAGCTCATCAATCTTTAACATGATGATGGTAGTAATCTTTTTGCCATCTGCAAGTTCTACAGTTACTGATGTTGTCTTCTGTAATTTGACTTTATTCTTCTGTACAAATTTTTCATCAACAAAATTTCTTGAGGTGCCACTATCTAGTAATACCCATGCTGGTTTACCATTTACTTGACCATTGAATTTTAATAATCTTTCTTTATTATCTTCAAGATGAGCGAATTCAACTCTCTCATAAGACTGTGAAGATTCTTCTTGTTTATCTTCAATATTTACAATCTTTGTCTTTGGTTTAGAATAACAATTCTTGGTGAAGTGGCCTGGTTTATCACAGTTATAACATGTATCTTTGGGCTTGTTATTCTTCTGGTTACTGTTATTCTTTCTATTGTTGTAATGGCTTTCTGCCTGATCAAGTTCCATTGGTATAGGGCCATTGTTCTAGTGATTTCTATACTGGTTTTGTGAGTGATGACTGTTGTTATTTCTGCTTGATAAGCCTAGAGATCTGCCTTGCCCATACATTGCTGTGTCATAGCAAATGGCTAACTTCCAAGCATTTTCTAATGTTTCTGGTGCCTGGTAACTTATCTCTATCTTTGTAGCTGGTTTTAGACCTTCTATGAAATATGTAACCTGATCTAAGGCACTTATATCTGTAATTTATCCAACTATATTTCTGAATTTTGTACTATAGTCTTGTACAAATCCAGTTTGGCAAAGAAGGTGAAGTTGTCTGTGAAGATGTTGTTGATAGTGAGGTAATTAAAAGGCTTCTTGAAGTGCTGTAACAAATATATCCCAATTCTCAAAAGATATTGCATCATTATTAGCCTTGTATCTGTTGAGATACCAGTGTAATGCTGCATTAGTAAAGGAGGTTGCTGCATATTGTACTTATGTCTTTTCATCTGTAATTTCTTGAGCCAAGAATATAGTTTTGGTTTGCATAATCCAGACAAGTACATTTTCACTTGGTTCTTCAGAATATGTAGGTAATTTTACTGAAAGGCAAAGTGAGGGCTTGGGACTGGAAGGACCATCTTCTTTTACAGTCTTGATTAATTCAGCCATACTTGTCATGAATTGTGTGAATTGTTCTTGATTCATCTTGACAAAATATTATTTTTCAAAAACTAAAATATATGTGTGTAAAGTGTATAGTATGTGGTGTAATATGTAAGGTGTTAGAGGGTGGTGTTTGTAATAACTGTGTCTGCTGCTACCAAGTTGTAAGATTATTTTGTTAATGGTTATAAACAAGATAAAATGTGATATGAATAAGTTTTAATTTTATAA
>CAJVPS010002352.1:0-12536 GCA_910591765.1 Ambispora leptoticha | reverse complement strand
AATTATAAACAAGATAAAATATAATATGAATAGTTTTAATTTTATAACTTATAATTATTTTTATTATTTAAAAATATCCAGATCTAAATTAAAAGTATAGAATAGAAAGATCATATTTATAAAAAAGAAATGAATATAAAATATGAATAAATTAATACAAATTTTTAATTTAAATTATATATGGATTAAACAAAATTAATTAACTTAATTCATATTTTTAAAGGATAACTAATCATAATCTAATAATTATAAATAATATAAATAATAATATAAATAATAATAAAGAAGAATAAATGAAATTATAAAGAAAATATTAATAATAAATATAATTAAAAAATATTAATAATTTAAATTAATAATATAAGTATATATAATGATTATTTGCATAATAATATACTAAATCTAATATATTAAATACATAATAATTATCTATATATCCAGTATAAATTGATCTTAAAAATATAATATAAAACTAATCTATTATACAAATAATGTAAAATAAAGATCTAAACTAAAAGAAAAAAAACTCAATTAAAGTTATTACTTACTTTTCTACTTAAAATACAATATTCTCATTATATTCAAGTACATAATTTTTCAAAAATATTAATCTTTTTCATGATATTTTTCAAGTTTTCAAGAGATTCTCATGTTATATTATAAAGAGAATAGTCAAGCTATTTAACAAGATATTAAGATATGTAATAATAAATTCTTTTGTCAAGAATATTTTTAATTTCATATTCTTCTTTATTATCTGAGATAATAATTACTGATAATAATGCAGTTACTAAAAAATCTTTCATAATTTTCTGTAATAACTTGCTAATTCAAAAAATAAGTAAAGTTCTGATATATTGATTAGTACTGATTAATTTCTAATAGCAACAATCTTTCTTTGATTAACTGAGATATAATTTACTAATATAAAATATTCAAGATATTATATATACTATTAAATTATATCATACTTCTTCCACTTAATATATAACTTATGCTTATAAAATATTTGTAAGATTATCTAAAGATATTATATATATTTTTTCTTTGTTTTGCCATATATCAAGATATTATTTAAGTATATAATTATAAATTTATCTAGATAATTATAAAATATATTATTTATTAGTATCATGAAAGTTACTGGTATATTGATGAGTTCAAAAGATAGAATCAAGAACTTATAATATTTATAATGAGTTTTAAATATAGTTTTATATATATCTTTTTCTGTAATATATATTTAATAATATTCTAAATATAAATTTAGCTTTAAAAAATACTTTGATTCTGTAAGTCTATTCATTAACTTATCAACTTTAGATAATGAATAGCAGTTTTGATGATAATTTTATTTAAAGTTCTATAATCAATATAAAGTCTTAATATATCTTCTTTTTTATATACAAAAAAAACTAGTACTCTAAATAGCAAAATACTTAGATAAATAAAATCTTTTTATATTAAATCAGTTAATTATTTCTTGAGCTCATCCATCTCAATAAAGAAGAGTCTATAGATAAATTTGAATGGTGATTTAGATCTTGAGATAAGATTAATTTTATAATTAATTACTCTCTTGAATGATAGTTGATTTAATAAAGTTTCTGGAAATACATCTTTATATTTCTTCTTAATTTCTAATACTTTTAGTAAAAATATCTTTTTTTTAGTATCTTCTTTATTTTTAGTATTATTAAGATGTATGATAAAGAATATTATATTTATAAGTAGATTTGTAATTTATTATCTTGAAATATAGATTAAATTACAACTGGATCCAGACTTAATTTCATTATCTACTTGTACTTTGATTATTTTTGATCTATAGATAAAGATAATAATATTATTTCTCTAATCTATAATTAGATTGGTATAAAATAATCAAGATTTATTTAAAATAAGATCATATTTCTGTAGTTTTAATACTTAAGTATCCATCTTATATATTTTATATATATTTAATTTCAGTTTATCAATCTTTACTATGATAATGATAGTGATTTTCTTGCTATCTACAAGTTCAATTATAATTGATATTATCTTTTATAACTTTATTTTATTTTTCTGAATAAATTTTTTATCAATAAAATTTCTTGATATATTACTGTTTAGCAAGATTCATACTGATTTGTCATTTACTTAGTTATTAAATTTTAATAATCTTTCTTTATTATCCTTAAGATAAATAAATTCAATTCTTTCATATAATTATGAAGATTCTTTTTATTTATCTTCTATATTAACAATTTTGGTCTTTAGTTTAAAATAATAATTTTCTGATTATTATTATTCTTTCTACTGTTATAATATCTTTCTGTCTGATCTAGTTTTATAGATATAGTACTATTATTTTAGTGACTTTTATATTAATTCTGTGAATGATAACTATTATTATTATGTCTGCTTGATAGATCTAGAGATCTGTCTTATTTATATATTGCTATATTATAGCAAATAGCTAACTTTTAAGCTTCTTCTAAGATTTTTGATATCTGATAATTAACTTTTATCTTTGTGATAGATTTTAAATCTTTTATAAAATAGGTAACTTGATCTAGATTACTTATATCTGTAACTTGATTAACTATATTTCTAAACTTTATGCTATAATCTTGTATAGATCCTATTTGATGAAGAAAATAAATTATTTATAAAGATGTTATTGATAATAAAATAGTTAGAATACTTTTCTAAGTATTATAACAAAATTATCTCAATTTTCAAAAGAAGTTGCATAATTATCAGCTTTATATTTATTAAGATATCAATATAATACTATATCAGTAAAGAAAGTAATAATATATTATACTTGAATTTTCTCATCTATAATTTCTTGAGCCAGAAATATAGTTTTATCTAAATAAGTATATTTTCATTTGGTTCTTCAGAATATATAGGTAATTTAACTGAGAGATAAGATAAAGACATCTTTTTTAACTGTCTTGATTAATTTAGTTATGTTCTGTATAAATTATGTGAATTATTCTGAATTTATTTTTAACAAGATATTATTTTTCTAAAACTAAAATATATATGTGTAATATATAATGTGTAGTAAGATATTAGAGAGTAATCTTTATAATAATCATATCTGCTACTATCAAGTTATAAGATTATTTTGTTAATAATTGTAAACAAGAGAAAATATAATATAAATAGTTTTAATTTTATAGCTTATAATTATTTTTATTATTTAAAAATATTCAGATCTAAGATAAAAGTATAGAATAGAAAGATCATATTTATAAGAAAGAAATGAATATAAAATACAAATAAATTAATATGAATTTTTAATTTAAATTATATATGGATTGAACAGAATTAATTAACTTAATTCATATCTCTAGAGGACAATCAATCATAATTCAATAATTATAAATAATATAAATAATATTATAAATAATAATAAAGAAGAACAAATAAAATTATAAAGAAAATATTAATAATAAATATAATTAAAAATATTAATAATTCAAATTAATAATATAAATATATATAGTAATTATCTATATGATAATGTACTAAATCTAATATATTAAATGCATAATAATTATCTGTATATTCATTATGAAATTGATCTTAAAAATATAATATAAAGCTAATTTATTATACAAATAGTGCAAAATAAAGATCTAAACTAAAAGGAAGATAATCCAATCAAAATTATTATAAAAAATTAATAAAATAAATAAACTTTAAATAATAATTATAAGCTTAATTCTTATTCAAATATATTAATTTTTTGTTCTGTAATTTATTAATACTTCAATAATTACTTATAATTTTTAAATAATTACTTATAATTTTTAAAAAATATTATTAAATTAAAAATTAATTAATTTTGAATAAAATAAAATTATTAATTACTAGAAAATTACTTGTGAGATTGTAAAAGCTCTTGATCATATTCAAATATAGATTTTTTGAGTTACTAATCTATTTTAAAAAGAATAATAAGTAATTATTAAGTTTTAAAATGATTAGTTAAAAGTTTTAACATAATATAATCTTAAAAGAGATAGTAAATTATATTAGATAAGCTCAATTAATTAATTAATAAAATGTAGATTATATTAATTAATTTCAAAATAATCAGTTATCATCTTTATAAATTAGATTTGTTGGAGTAAGAAAATCTTTTATTTTTGAAATAAATTGAAAAAAATATTTTAAATAATATAAAAAAAGACAAAATTGAATTATTAAATTTAAACTAATTAATTGAAGTGATAAATCTTATTTCTATCTATTTTAAAATAATACTTAAAAATAGTTTGATATTGATCAAAAGAAAAATATACTATTAATTATCTTATTTTAACTATTAAATATAAAGAAAATAATATTATGATATGAAACTATTTTGTTAATAATAGGTCTGGATCTTTAATTATAATTGAAGAAAAAATAAATAATATGGCTATATAGAACTGCTTAGAAATAGTTTCTTATTATTATTAAATAAATTGAGCCTAAATTTATATAATTTTCAGAATAATAATTATCTAATTCATTAATTAAGACTGATATATTAGTAAAAAGAAAAAAATTTAATATTTTCTTTTTATATTTCACTCAAAGTCCAGACCTTAACCAATCAAGCATATTTGGGATTATTTAGAAAGAGTAGTTTGTAAAAAATAGTCTTATTTCAAAAATAAGCAGGAATTTTTCATGACTTTAAAGAAAGAATAAGTAAAAATAGATATGAGTTATTTAGAAAAATTAGTAAAAAGTATGACATGAAGAGTTCTGACTGTAATTAAAAGTAAAGGTAATGCAACATAATATTAAGATTATTAATAAAAAATTTATAATTTTCTGATTAAAATAATATAAAACTATGCAATATATGTTAGTATATTCTCATTTTATTGTATGATAAAGATATCACAAATTTTAATACAGAGAGAGAATTTTGATTTTCACTATGTTTTATTAATAAATTTAGTCCCTGATACATTACTTTTGGCCATCACTGTATCTTTAATTTAAAATATTTATTGAATATTCAAAAAATTATTTTAAATTATATTAAATATCAAAATATATTATTAATAAAACTTAATATTTGAATTAATTTTATTCAAGGTTTTTTTGAATATTTAAATTTAAATATAAATCCAATTTAATTCAAGTATTTAAAAATTTAAATATTCATTCACTTTAATACTAATTATTTCTTAAAAGATTATATTAATTTATATAATAAAAAATATCTTTTATTATTAAAAATTTTTAATTTTTATAATATTAATCTAATATGACTTATGTAATAATTAACAAATTATATAATTAAAATTCAATTTTATTAATAAAATAGGGTGAAAATTAAATTTTCTTTTTATATAAAATTTGAAATTTTATTATTTATTTTTATAATAAATAAAGCTTATAATTTATAGTTTTAGCGAATAAGTTTCTTGCAGCACATTGCTCTAAAGATGGTATTAATCAGTTGGTAACTTATATTTTTTATTGCTGATTGTTTTGGTGATATAGTGCTGCGATTATCCGGTCTGATGAGTTGCAATGTTGGATAGGGCGAACATTCTGAAAATGATTAAACTGAGTTTACTTGAGAGCAAACGGGTTTCTTTTGTTGACGCTAAAAGAACTTGTGCCAGTAACTACGGTTACTGTTGGTATTAAAGGTGAGTGTGTTTGTGTAGTGTGGTGGAATCATTAGAAGGGATAAAGCTAATAAAGGAGATAATTTTAATATTTGTTAGGAGGTTAACGGATAAGTTTCTTGGCGTCACGAGTTACGATGCTGAACAAAGTCTCTTCACGGTTCAATTATCAAAAAAACACGGCTATCTTCCGGTAAAGCGATAAAATCCGAAGTGGATAAAAGCAAGCGGTAATTCTTTAATTACTTTGAGCTTTATTTTATTTCACCTGTTCTTTGAATGAGCTCAAGAACGGCCTATTTTTATACATATTTTGGTACATGTTTGGTTATATGTTTTGGAGCAAATGGGCGGGAGACTATACTAAATACTAGACTAATGACTATTTTATTTTGTAGGGTAGGCGAAACATTATACCAAGTGGCCAGATGAATATATTAAATGGCCAGAATAATGTACAGGATGTTCAAAACAATATACTGGCTGGTCAGAATGATGAAAAAATAATTGTTTAGTTGTTTTGTATTATGTATTGTTACCCATAACTTTTCCGACATGTTTCTCTGCATGTGAACATCCTGTGTTATTGCTCCGTCCTACAATTGTAATAAATAAAAGTAATATTTCATAAAGAAATATATAATAATAACAATAAACATAGTAGAAATAGAACATTTTGCGTCAAATAAAACAAACAATGCCCAATTCAGACTATCAATTCGCCCCTTTACAAAAATTGCTTTTATATATATATATAATAAAACATTATTTCGCTTCTTTTGGCAATAGATAGTTAACATACATTACGAATTGATCATCCGAGCAACTAAATACATGTACAAAACTTTTTAACAAAATTTACATTATTCTGACCATCCAGTCTATTGTTTCGAACATTGTATACATTATTATTGCCATCTAGTATACTGTCTGGCCATTCGGTATAATGTTTCACCCACCCTACAAAATAGAATAGATATTAGTCTGGCTTTAGTATAGCTTATCGCCATTTGCTCTAAAACATAAAACACCAAACATGTACCAAAATGTGTACATCTAATTAATGTAAATAGACCGTTCTTGAGCCTCAATCAAGAGTAAGTGAGAATAAAATAAAATTCAAAGTAATTAAAAGAAGAATTACCTTTTGCTTTTGTCACTTCAGGTTTTGACGCTTTTACCGGAAGAAAGTCGCGTTTGCTTTGATAATCGCTGTAATTGCTTCCCTTTGTAGGATAATTGGACCGTAAAAAGACCTTGTACAGCAGCGTAACCCGTGAATCCAAGAAATCTAGCCGAACTAATAATAAACAAAATTCGCCTTTTTAGTAGCATAATCCCCTTTATCCCTTTCTAATTAATCACCCACACTACACAAATACACTCACCTTTAATATCGACAGTAACCGTAGTTACCGGCACAAGTCCTTTAGATATCCACAAAAGAGATCTGATTGCCTCTAAGAAAGCTCTACTTCAGACCATACGCATTTTCCCACTTGAAAATCAATAGAACAGATAGGCGTAACAGTATGTTAATTAGCTATTGCTAAAAGGAAATAAAGTTTTTCGTAATTGTTCTAAATTAATATACTAAATTGGATATTGTTTGTTTTAGGTGCAAAAAGTTCTGTTATGTATATACAGTCAGTGACAAAAAAACTTAATTTAGAACGTCCTGTTACAATTTCACGTAGATCGCATTAAAACATGATCAAGATATTGTTTGAAAGCTCGAAAGCAGTAGATTTTATTCTTACAAATTTAATACGCAATTCTTTCACCTTTATTCTCAATAATTAATTAACAACGACGTGGCATTGAATTTATTAAATTTTTTCATGTATCATTTGGCAATAATTCCATTCCTCCATTATAAATTGTTCCAATTCGTTTAAATTTTGCGGCATTCGTTTTTCTACTTCACGTTTAACAATTGCCCATAGGTTTTCGATAGGATTTAGATCCCGACTCGATGACGGCCAATCGATAACTTCGGATACATTTTCCGCAAGAAACTTCTTAGTTTTACCGCTTGTATGCTTAGGATCGTTATCTTGCTGGAAACGCCACTTCTCCCAAGCATCTTTTTGATTTCCCCAACATGTTGCTGCAGAATTTCGACGTAA
The DNA here is from genome assembly GCA_910591765.1 of Ambispora leptoticha. NCBI lineage: Eukaryota > Fungi > Glomeromycota > Glomeromycetes > Archaeosporales > Ambisporaceae > Ambispora > Ambispora leptoticha. The sequence continues at coordinate 4,771 of CAJVPS010002352.1, read as the reverse complement.
AAGTCAGCATTCATTAATACCCTGAAAGCAGTTTATCCCTTCGCGCGGAAGCCACCCCACGCGAAAATTTTTGAACGGTTTTTTGTTGGACGGACTGGCCTTTTACCCTTATACCAATGATTAATTTGTATTTGGAATAGTTGGAATGCCGTTTCATCGGAAAATAAGGTTTTTCCACTCATCGTTAAGATGACGTTCGGCTCATTGTATACGTTTCTTTTTTTGAACTGTTGTTAACCTCGGCGTAGCATTTGGTCGATTTTTTTATATCCATTTGATTTTAAATGTCTTCCAATTGTACGATATGAAATGTCTACCTCGGTACTTAGTTTAGTAGCAATTTTTCATAGGGACATAGAAGAAGTTTCATGAATATATTGACCCACCTTTTTTGATACAACCGCAGTAATTTTGTTAGGACGTCCATTACCACCTTTGTGCTGAATTGTTCCGGTTGACTCTAATTTTTTTGCATTGTAGATTGCTAGGCCTGTAAGTCTACTTAATTATGTTTGTGTGCCAGCAGTATAATAGTTTTGTTTTTCTTTTCTTCGAAGATGTTCCATCTCTGATGAGATGGATAATCCAAATAATTCTGCATTAAGAATAGTTACAAAGTTTTTTTGTCATATTTTTTATAGAAATGTAGAATGATGGCGTGGTGTCACAAGATTATCACATGTAGATGAGCATGTCGGAAAAAGGTATGGGTTCTTTAACGTAATTAATGAATTTTGATAACACCAGTTACAGTAAATGCAGAATTCTTTCTTCGTGTGAGTTTTATTACAGGAAAATTAAGGTTTTATCGGATCATATAGAGGTTTAAATTTTTAGAATTTTACTAAATGGGGTTTACTATAGCGTGAGTTTACTGTATCAAGCGAATGTCTCATACGAACCTTTTTTTGTCTTTATTGAACCTTGCTATCTGATATGTAGATAAAATGTGGGAAACTTTGTCATCAAAATTTGGAAATTATGCACGGCGTAAATCAGTAGGTGGCAAAACACATACTTTCATAAAGGTAAAGAGACAATATTTTAGAATTATTTAAAAAGACAACCTCTTCCTAAAAATTCAATTCCTCACAATTATTTATCATGTCAAATATAGACCTACGTAAAGTAACGACATTTAATTTCGTCAAAGAATCCCAAGATCTTCTCCTCAATATAAGACGAGAAACGAATACAACTGGCAGAAATGACAGTGTTTATGATGACCTGGTAAATGCCTTAAAGGCAGTAAAAAAATATAAAGAAGAGATTGAAAGTCTAATGAAAAATATAGACTTACGTAAAATAAAGACACCTAATTTCGTTAAAGAATCCCAAGATCTTCTCCTCGATATAAGACGAGAGACGAATACAACTGGAAAAAATAACAGCGTCTATGATGACCTAGTAAATGTCTTAAAGGCAATACAAAAATATAAAGAACAGATTGAAAGTATAAAGAAAATTGTACAAAGTTAATGATCGCGTGATATTCCTTGCTGATGTTCAGTTGTAATTAGTACTTTTATATAATATTATTGGTTGACATACGCATACCGATACTGTTTTATTAATTTGAATTCTAATCCAATTCCATCGGAAAAGTTTAAATTTATCAACATATATATTTTATCTCAAATTTTCTTTTTACTTGTTATTACTATTTTGACATGCTTGTAAAATTCGTATTGCATTCATAAAATGTCACATAATTCACAAAATTTGATAAAATTCATATACATATGCATGTATATTACACACAAAATTTGATTTATGCACATAATTTTATAAATCTTGTAAATGAATCTATATCATTTTTAGCAAAAAAGGAGTTAATTATAATTTTATAATCACATAAAAAGGAATGAGAAGTTAATTTATAGAATCGTGTAAAAAAGGCGCGAGAAGTTAACTTATAGGATTATGTAAAAAAAGGGAATAAATAAGTTTTTCATATTAAAAATCAAATATTCAAAATGAAAGTCAAACAATAACAGCTAATACATGACTCAAAAATGATCCTGAAGTATTTCGTGTTGATAATAGTTTGCTTTTTTTGCAACTATTGCAATCTTTTGTAGAATGGAAACATAAATCAACAATAGATGCACATTGCGCAAGTAAAAAACATATATCACAAAAATTTTTGAACCAAATTAACAGATTAAACATTACAAACTACTTTGCATGCGGCAATCTCAAAAAAGCAGTAATAAAAATCTTAATCGAAGCATTTACGTAAGTGGGGGGGGCATTTATTGTGTATTAGAACTTGATGAGAGTATGAATGAAAACGAATTATACATGTATATTGGAATAATTTAGCAAATCATTTAGCTTTATATAGTTTACTTTTATTAGATAGTGACCATCGAAATAATCATTTAATCAACTTAATATGTATATTTTAATCTAGATAGTTGAGATTTTTTTCAATAGTCATGGTATGCATATTTGTTCATATTGTAATAATCAAGTTTACTATTAAAAAGAATTGAGCACAACACATAATAATAATAATAATATCATAAGTTCCATAAAAAGACCGTAAAATTCCCAAAACTTATTTGCCTTATACCGCCACAAAATAATCATACATTTATTATAGATTCGGATAAATTACAGTGAAATTCTCATCTGCTTTCAAGTTTTGATTTAGCATATTTGATAAATTCAACGAATTAAGTGGCATAAAAATTTATATGAAACGGTATCATTTAAATATAACGATAATTGCTAATATTGAAACTGCATTGTTGCGTTAAATGGATAGTTATAAGAAAAAGTTGCAAATAAACCTGGCAGAACTTAAAAGACAAGTGATTCTTGTTAATTTACTATAATTATATATCGAGAAAAAATATTGCATAAATTAACTCTATCAAATGAAAGTTTAATAATGATTTGAGAAATGCTACTATACCGAGAGCTTTACTATATAATGGCTACTTGTATAAATCAATATCTGACATTTTAATACTCGTATTATATCTAGTAAACGCGGAAAATATTGTGCCATTCTGATAAGCATCGTCAATAACATGAAAAATGATGTATTTAATGCGTCATATAATAAATAATTATAAAATTCATTTTTTAACTGTTTATTCATAAAAAAGAGTCATTTCTTTAATTATTAAATGTCATTTACATGTATTTTATTAATCACTTATTACATGTACTCACATACTGGGACGACAAAGAATGTGAATTTAAAAAATTTATAATCATATGAGTCAAATCTCCTATACTTAATCGTACGTAGATAAATGTTACTGAAACTGAAAAAGGATGTGATTGTAGAAAAGATGTGATTATACATTGTACATGTATATTGCCATGATTGTGAAGAGAGTACAATTGTACATGTACAAGTACATGTAACGAGATATGAAACAATCGATCAATTACGCTAATATTATAAACCCTTTTTGATAAAAATGATCCGAAATCTTCGAATTTTTATAATTAAAGAAATTGGGTCAAGACTCAAACTTAATTTGTTCAGTGAAAACATATTTGGTTTTAGAAAAATCATATATGAAATCTAAAGAGTCGTACATTGTATTTAAGCCATTGTTGCAGCTTTTTCATTTACAAGCAACTTCTTTTTTTTGATAAAAATGATTTTTCCCTCTCATGAAGGATGCAATTTTACCAATCATTATTCCGAATTCGTGATAATAGGGGTACATGGATGGGTTCATTCATCATTATCGCCATTTTCAAAAACAACGTCAACGTCACATATACTCATGACCAGAATGGAATCCGCTATTAGAACACTCTTGAACCATAAACTCAATATCACCCTAATTGAATTGAATAAAATTGCCAAAATCAGTGAACGTGTTTGTTACTATACCGAACAATTTGAACAAAATGATGAATGGAAACACGCCTTGATGAATGCCCATATGGTTTTGTTCGTTGCACATTCTCAAGGTTGTCCGACTAGTGTTATCTTGGCTAAAGAACTTCACGAAAAGAACCTTTTAGATCCAAAGAAACATCAAGTCAACTTTTTATTATTTGCTGGTGTAAATATGGGTCCGGATGAGAGATGTCGCAAATATCCTCTTGATGAGGCTGGTGAGGAATTATTCGAATTTCAAGATTATTGGAAACCTATTGCTCAACAATATAGAAAAGCTACGGAATTTTGGCTAGAAAATGGTTCAAAAATTGCTTATTCGGCAGGCATAAATGATGGTGTAGTTCCAGTAAGTTCGTTTAATATATATATCGATATATATATCTTTTATTTGAAAATCATTAAACTTACATTACTGTATGTATTATCGTTATAAACTCAGTTATATTCAGCTCTGTTTACAGATGTTGAACATCAATCTATCTATCGAGAAATATACATTAAAGATACGGACAACTCATGCGAGTACCTCAAATCCTTGGTTAAATTTTTTGTTCTCTGCAGGAATAATCAATTGCACGATCATTATATCTTAGGATTTATAAGCGATTGTTTTAACGGTGGTTTCAAAATAGAACATAGTGATATTTATTCAGATGATGATGCTTACATGTAAGTCTCTAAAGGTTATCAATATTTGTAAACATTTTACGAGTAATGCTCTTTTAAACCTCTTTAGCAATGCCCTTCGCCATTTTTTTGGTGCAAATACATCTAATTCTGTGTGGAATTTTTCTTTTGAGCTCTTTTTCCCAAAAACGTATCCCAAAACTAAATGGCATCAATGGCATCGTTTCCAAAAGAATGCGCGCGATAAATGGATTCAGTGTTTCATTA
>CAJVPS010002351.1:0-12536 GCA_910591765.1 Ambispora leptoticha | reverse complement strand
GGGGTCAAATCAAACTGCTACTATTTCAACAACACTGCAATCTCCCATTATTAATGCGGTTAATAGCAGTAGCAGCAGTATTAATGGCGGTGTTAGTAGCAATAATGGTGGTCTACGTACGATTTCAGGTTTTTCAGCGACTCTTGTATCTTCTAATTCTACCTCTTCTGTGCGTTCTCCAACGACAATTCCAATAATGAGCACAGCGAGAAATAATTCAACATCATCGCAAATATACACATCTGCGGACAAACGTCAATTTGTTAAATTTTCTGATACTTATAAACCGGGAATGATTAGAGTTGGATCTAAGTGGGTGTATCCAGAAGATGAAATAACCGAGGGTGGAACGTGGGAACATAAGAAACGCGCTGAAGAAATGAAGCGAACTGCTGGTAAGGACAAAAGACGCACGGGCGTAATTATCGGAGTATTTTACGAACAATGTGATCGTTAATAATATTTTTGCTTCTCGATGAAATAAAGATCAAGCAGCACTTTTGACACAACAAGCAGAAGCTAAACGTGCCCATCATATCGCTGATTTTCTACCAAAAGAAGAATTACATAAATTTGAGTCAAAAGTAAAGGCAGTCAAAACGGGCGAAGTTTCTCCCAGTTATGAAGATTATGCAAATAATAAATTGGATCAATCAAATATTGGATTCAAGATGTTGATGAAACAAGGATGGCAGGCAGGCTCGGGACTTGGGAAATCTGGCGAGGGAATTGCGGCACCTATAAACAAGTAAACTTCTATTTTTAGATTTATCATCATTATCAGCATTAGATTAAAACATATTAATGTCATTTTAAAAATATTAGAGCTGATAGTCGTCCTGCCAATGCCGGACTAGGTCAAACAAAACCGGATGGAGTGGAGGAGGAGGATGATGAATTTGAAATTTATCGAAAGAGGATGATGCTTGCATACAGATTTAGACCTAATCCTCTGGTATGTGATTTTCATAATTATAATACATCATCACACTCTTGTATCATATAACATCTACCACACAAAATCTTGTATTTATGTAAATATTATTAGTTGTGTATATAGAAAGATAGTTAGAATATAAAAATGATAGCGGTGCACTACTAACGCTTTGCCCTTCCTAGAACAATCCTCGTCGACCATATTATTGAAAATATTTATACAAAAACAGTGCAGTCCCGGCCACTTCCTCCTTCTTACTATTAGGTTTCCTCCTTCGTCCATCCTTAGATTTTTCTTATTTTATTATTTTATCTCCTCTTTTTTTTTTTTAGCTTTGTTTGATCTGCTTCTCTTTAGGGATTAATCATATCAACACCACACGGTTGATAAAAGACGATCAAAATTAAAGTCCGCAAAAATAGCTTTTTTGCTAGTATGGTGGGATTTTTCTTAACTTGTTCATTATAGGCGCGCTAGTGGTAGTAATTGTAAAATAGTCTTATTATTGTTTCTGGAATGATCACGATTTCGAGCGAATCTCCTCTCAATTGACAAATATATATATATATATATATATACATATATACATATATTTATAATGAATTTCGTTATTTATTTAAATAATACAGTAAGCATATATGATACATGTTTTAAATAATTTTAAAGTGTTAGGTACAGATGTGCGCAAGTGAAATATGCATATGTATTTGAATTGATGATGATCTAGAAGGGAGATTTAGCCAAACGGAGGTATGGCTTCACAGTCGTGAAACCGGGAAACAATTTTTCAGCTTCTTCATTGGTAACACTTGGATGAACAATCACATCATCACCTTTTCTCCAGTTAGCTGGAGTAGTGATGCGATGCTTGTCGCCTAATTGGAGAGAATCGATAACACGGATGAGCTCATCAAAGTTGCGGCCTGTTTGATCATATTAATTTCAACATATATAAAGTTAGGCAATTTCAAATTGATAGATTATAATAAAATCATGAAACATAAGTAATTTTACCAGTAGAAGCTGGGTAAGTAAGAATCAAACGGATAGTTTTCTTTGGGTCAATAACAAACACGCTTCTGACGGTGAATGGGATTCCCGCCGTATCGACATTCGTAATATCTTGATAATCCAACATATCGTAAAGTGCCGAAATTTTACGGTCATGATCGGCGATGATTGGGAATGACAAATTGACGTTGTTGACCTCGTTAATGTCTTTTATCCAATTCTCGTGATCTTCTAATTTGTTGGCCGATAGACCAATGATTTTTACGTTACGCGAGTCAAAATCTGCTTGACGACGCGCGACTTCACCTAATTCGGTTGTGCATACTGGGGCTAATGGTGGAGCATTTTTTATTAGTGTCATTGTTATCTTATTCAATTCAATTAATTTGTATATTTCATGGTAAGAAATGTAGTTATTTCAAAACAATGAAAATTCTTTGGACAATAATGAATGTGATCCTCTCTCAAGAAATAAAAAGTATACTTACTAAAGTCAGCGGGGTGAGAAAACAACACAACCCATGAATTACCAATAAATTGGTGAAAGTCAATATCTCCTTTGGTAGTTTGTGCAGTGAAGTTTGGAGCAGTAGTACCAAGACGAAGAGGCATGTTGTTTGGATTATAAGATATAAACAGAAATCTTTCGTTTGAGTGCGAGACGAAGGGAAAAGAGAGACACTTTATATATTTGAATTCAAGTTCGTAGATCAGAGATTTTTTTTTTCTGGTACTAACTGATGATTGGTCAATTATGATGCCATCGCATTAGAAAAAAAATCCTAATAATGGTGAAATAATTCACGATTCTAAGGTGACGACAATAATAAATATAATAAATGGAAATTTTCGAAATTCTATCTCTATCCATTTTTGGGCAACGTAAAGAGAAACATATTTAAAAGCAAATTACTAAGCAACTTTTGATACGAGAGTGCTATTTGGATTAGTGGCCTAAAAATTTAGTTCATCTTTCATTATTCCAGCGAAACTTGGTCGGTTCAAGAAAGCAAAACCGATATACACCGATAACCCAATTAATGAGCATTTTCGCTGTAAAGCTTGGCCAAAACACGTTTTTTCGGGAAAGGACACCAAATGATGCGCAACATACATGCTGTGCTTAAAACAAATAACAAAATCACCCCACATTTCCCGTCGTGATAATATAAATAATGTTCCATCGATGCAACGCTCGCATGCCTATGATTTTGATTTTTTTTCCCATTTGATAAATTTCTTTGATTAACCGTACTCCCGAGAATGAGCAAATTGTGTTAGGAAGCAGAGGAAGAGTTCATGAATGAGGACAAAAAGGATTCTTCTAGCACATAGAAAAAGCGTGCTTTTAAAGAGTTTGTTCTGTATTGGAACTAGTAAAAGGTGTACTGTGACTGGTTCAATTGTTCTGGTGTCAAATTGCTCAGTGATCTCATAATAAAAATGCTCATTTAACTGGATAGCTCAGTTATTTGGGGATTTTTTCTTTGGAGATTTCGGATAATCGAACTTATCACGTGTATGATTATAGTGACTGGCACAATATGAAATCAACTTCTAAAATAGGTGCCCACATTAATTTCAGGCACGAGTAGCATAATTGGCTCAAATAATGGTCTGAAAATTTACTGCAGATTTCGAAATATGGGAATTTTGATGTTTTGCATGATTGATGAAGTTTACGAAAAATATTTTTATGAGATAATTCACGTATAATAAAAGAAAAATTACTTTAGCGATAATATCATCAAAATCATTTGGCAACCGGCGAAGATTGACGGGGTAATCAAATTTCAAGAAAACTATGTATTACTAAGATATGTTCGTTACCACTGCCATTATTGAAATTCAAAGGTGGATTTCCGGGTCTTTCAACAATTGCGGTTTGTATTCCGGCTTTTTTGGCTGCATTTATTTCTACAATTATTTCGTCGATTAATTAACGATGTCTTAATAAAATCAAATCAAAGCAAAGATAAATACCATTAATATTATCACTTAGAAACAGCATAGACGACGGTGAAGACTGAATTCCAAGCTCATTACAAATATTTAGATAACTTTGACTCTCGAGTTTTGAGCCGATGGTTGTATCAAAATGACCATCAATATACTTTTTTAAAAAAAAGAATAAGATTAACTTTTTTCGTAAAAAACACACGCAAGCTCACATAAATACATACCCCCAATAAATTCCCCTTATCCGAATGTGCAAATATTAGTTTCTGTGCCTCAACACTACCGGAAGAATAAATGTATATTTTTATGCCGGCATCTTTCCACCGTTTAAATGCCGTTACGACGTCATCATAGATGCTATTGTTTTGTTAAAAAAGAATTAACCATATTAATAAATATATTTCTCGGGAATATTTGGATTCATACTTACACGCTCTTCAATTCACCAGAATCATATCCTGATTTCCACATGTATCCCTGAAACGACTTTAACGCGGCAATTTTCCGATCTGCGCGCATCTGCCACCGAATATTATTTGTGATCGCATCTTGAATTGATTTTACGTCACTATCAAGAGAGAGGTGTTAGAGGAATCAATAATCTAAGATTTAATCGAATAAATATGTACCTTTCATTCCCGTTCGGGATTATCACTGCATCCGTTATTCCGTTCTCCACATCTTTTAATGCCTGCCATTGCCAAAAATAGTATTAGAATCAGATACATATATTATCAAAAAGATTCTAGTACCTGCTCTCGAAGTAACTGAATGTGACCTTGGAATTCTGACGAATTCCAGTTTTCTTCCAAGAAATGCGTCAAATTCTCGGTAACATAGGGAAACTTGAGGTAAAGTGAAGATTAGTATGATTACACGCATAGAAGCTCGGACCAAATACTCACTACTAACCAAACAATCATGAACAAAAGCTATTGGTGTGGTAGTTCCTTCAATGTCAAGTAAAACAGTGTTGTATGGTGACATCTTTGTGAAATAAAGAAAATCGCATGGGTGATCACCATTAATTGTATGCAACCTAAAAATTGTTTGAATGGTCGAATGTGCACGTTTTGCATTTCCCTCGGCTGTCTTCAAAAATAACTTTTCGGAGCAAACATTCAATTATCTGCTGCAATGAAATCCCGCACGTTCTTTGTGAAATTCGCATTGATAAAAAGAATTACAAATTTCATGACATCAATCATACAACGTGCGACAAGAAAAATCCGAGGTTGTGTATGCTACATCTTTATTGATGTTAATAATAATTATCTTTATGCTCGGTTGCACATAATTTAAATTAAAGTTACACGTACTTTAGTCCGAAATACATGTATTAAGTACACACCATCTTTGGACTTTCTTTTCTTCAAAACAATCACAACAATACACCCTAACCCTTGCACTTCACATAACTCCTTTCCTTTCTTTACAACTCACACGTGGTGTATTTTTGCTGTTATAAAAACTTTTTAATTCCCTTTAATCACAAAAAATTATAGGTAATTATAGGTGTTCGCTGTGTTAGACAATATATCCGATTTCCATCCCACCTATCATTACTAGTTTTCTCTTCCCTCTTTTCCTTTCTCTTCGACCCACTTAATTTTTTTCTTATTGCATTCCTTAATTTTTTTCGTCGTCCTCTCGTCGTCTCATCGTCGACCATATTAAAAAATAAGAATACATCAGAGTGGGCAAGCGCTGAAAGTTGTACACGCTATATATATATACGCATATAGAGTACTTACATCCACAAAAATAAAGCCGACTTGGGTTTTCCAACCGAAAAAAAAAACAGACACGCACATACAAACCATTCTTTCCCATACAGTTCTCTAAGTAACAAAAAAAACAAGTATAAATATGGGTTGCTGTATGAGTCAAGAAGAGAAGGAAGGAAGACGCAAGAATGATGAAATTGAGAATCAACTTAGACGCGACAGACTCTCAATGAGAAATGAAGTTAAAATGCTTTTATTAGGTACGAACTTAACACGATGTTGCGGATGAGCCATTCCACAACCTCTAATTCTCTAAATCATAAAACAATACAGGTGCTGGCGAATCAGGGAAATCCACAATCTTGAAACAAATGAAGCTTATTCACGATGGTGGATATTCGGCTGAAGAGCGAGAGTCATTTAAAGAGATCATTTTCTCGAATACAGTTCAATCAATGCGCGTCATTTTAGAGGCAATGGAGAATATGGGTTTATCACTACGTAATGAGAGTAGCCAAAAACACGCAAATGCCATTTTAAATTTACCTAGCCAGATTGAGGGAGATCATTTATCACAAGATGTCTCGTTAGCAATTAAGAATCTATGGGCCGATCGTGGTGTACAGGATTGTTTCAGTCGGTCACGCGAATACCAATTGAATGATTCGGCTAAATAGTAAGTTTTTTTGATTCGAATGATGAGGGAGACGACCTCCATAGTAAATAAATTCATTCAATCTAATGATAATGGTCTTCATCATTTATCATCTAGTTACTTTGATTCGATTGATCGCATTGCACAGCCAGATTATCTTCCGACCGATCAAGATGTCCTTCGATCTCGTGTAAAAACTACCGGTATTACTGAGACCACCTTCTTGATCGGTGAATTGACCTACCGAATGTTTGATGTCGGTGGTCAACGGTCTGAACGTAAGAAATGGATTCATTGCTTTGAGAACGTAACAGCAATCGTATTCTTGGTTGCTATATCTGAATACGATCAATTGTTATTGGAAGATGAGACTGTGGTGAGTATTTATTTTTAAGTTTGGGGTTAAAATTCCGATAGCGTCTGATCAATCAAGGAATGAATGGGGTTTCGTGTGAGTTCGAGATATTGGAAGATTTGAAAACCTTCTATATTATTAATCGTTTAAAATCGGTCATTTCCTATAGAATCGTATGCAAGAAGCCTTAACGTTATTTGACTCGATCTGTAATTCACGATGGTTCGTAAAAACATCGATCATTCTATTCCTGAATAAGATTGATCGATTCAAGGAAAAACTTCCAATCTCGCCAATGAATAAATATTTCCCCGACTACGAAGGCGGCGACAATTACGATGCAGCATGCGATTATATACTGAACAGATTTGTCTCACTCAATCAATCAGACGTCAAACAGATTTATACACATTTCACATGTGCCACCGATACGCAACAAATAAAATTCGTGATGGCAGCTGTTAATGATATCATCATTCAAACAAATCTACGAGACTGTGGGCTACTGTAAAGAGTAAATTAAAAAGCTGGCACATGGGTTTTTTTGGCGGGTGTGCGTATTTGGTTATGTACAACTTAAAAAAGAAAAATTCCTCTTTTTTGTCTTCTCATACATAATTATCAACAACAACAACAACAACATCAACATCATCATCATCCTAATCGCCATTATCCTTAACAACTACAACAAAATTATCGTAATCAAAAAAAGTTTTGTCAATTTTGCTCATATATCCAATTCGACCTTTGTACTTTTTTCATCCTGTTTACATTCGATCAAATAATTATATAATACTATTTTGGATGTTCAATAATTTTATTACCTCTGATTATAACGACTAATCAAGATGCTTGTTATTTAATGTGTTGCTCTTTCTAATTTTTGTAATTTTAGATTTGCAGCATCAGCAGCATCAACCTCAACCTCATCACCATAATAATAATTTATTACTAATATTAAAATAATGGTTATCACTAATAAACTAGCTAATAGAAAAATATACGGAAATGTAAAAAAAAACCTCGAATGTCTTATATATCTTGTATAAAAATATGTCACATCACTAAATGAGATCAAATGTAGATCAGATTTGAATTAACTCCAAATATAATGATAATATCAATAGCGATATGATCTATGAAAAAAGAAACGAGACCACGTTTTCGCTGGTCATGGACATATGATTTTCTTTAGGGATAGATTAAACGATTAAGTGTCGAGGACTACCCCATCAACGTAAAAGCCTCGATAGATTCTATCTTGGAAAGTAGCAAACACGTGAAGATTCTGAGAAGAAAAGATGCTGATTCGGTGATCGATAGGTTTCATGCCGTAAGTTTGTTTTTTGAACATTCGAATATTACGAAAATTTTCAGGGACTTGGCAAAGGACACCTTCCTGAAGGTCGATTTTTTAATTGGCTAAAACTAAATAACATATAATTGTATAATGTCTATATACATTTATGTTGCCTTGGTATATCAACATGTACAAAGTCGTAACATGGATATGATGTGAATGAAACTTCTAGTGTTGAATATCATCCCATCCTCTTCCGCGAACTTGCGACAATTCCTCTTTGGTGGGAACTTTTCCAGTGCTAAAATAGCCATCCGCAATTTTGGCATCAATCTCGACGCGCGAATCAGGCGGAATGAGTTCATCGGGAATGGGTACACGCTCGAGAATAGGAATACCAGATTTTACAATGGCATCGTGTTTCATGTTTGACATTGACATCATCCTGTCAATCTTGGTGATACCGAGCCAATGTAAAACATCTGGCATCAATGCTTGGAATCGCACATCTTTAACCCCAGCCACATTTTCTGAAAAAATTATTTATGATAATTTTTTCACTTAATTTGTAACGAAGGATATTATCAACTAGTCAACTAATCAATTACCTGTACGCAAGAAATAGTTGTCTGCCGTATCGCCTCCGGAAGAACGCTTGCGTGCATTATATACCAAGTATTTTGTCACTTCACCAAGAGCACGGCCCTCTTTTCTGACTGTAGACAACAATTCGTGTAAAAAGAAAAATTAGATGAAAGACGCAGAATCATACAATATGACGAGTTCAATAAGGATAACCTACAATAAACGACAACGCCTGCACCACCATTTTGAGCCTCTTTAACACATTCTTCCATACCAAATATTAAGTAAGGTCGACAAGTGCAAATATCTGAGCCGAACACATCAGAACCATTACATTCATCATGCACGCGTACGGTAAGTCTTTTATTTGGATCAGAAATGAATTCATGGTTTCCAAAGATATAAACAGTGAATCCTCCGATAGGCGGTAAAAATACTTTGAGATCTGGGCGCGTGATTAATTCAGGATACATGCCACCAGTATCTTCGAACAAAGCACGACGAAGTACTCCTTCATCAATTCCGAATCGAGAGGCAACTCCGGGTAAATACCATACAGGCTCAACAGCTGCTTTGAGAACATTTAATTCTCCTTTATTATTCAACACAATTTTTCCATCAACCTTTAATCGACCTTCCCCGACAGATTTTTCAATTTCTGCTAATTGCATATGAGCTTTAGTGATGGCGATAGTTGGACGAATATCCAATCCTTCCTCTAGGTGTTTAGAGAAAAGAGAAGTGGTAAGATGACCAAAAGGATCGAAAGAGATAATTTTAGAAGGATCGCCCCATTGAGGATGTGGTCCTATTGTGACAGTAGGTTCTGTGTTTTTAAAATCAGGTCGATGATTTGGATCAAGAGCACCCATCGCAACAGCCAATGCACGATATACGCAATAAGAGCCACCATATGCTCCAATCGCATTACTATCATTTGATGAGATAAATTTAAATTCAATTATTAATTAATCAAATAAATACTCATCATCAAACATACCGCACTTTTATGCTGGTTGGATGACGTGATGCGAGGACTGGTCCACGACGATTAGGATCCAGTTCAGCCCAATTAAGAGGAATTGGCTTTATTCCAAATTGTCCGGGATATGCTAAATAAATTAAATTCAGCAAGAAAAAACATGAGCATAGAAGAAATCTCAAAATTTCAATGAAAAACGCGCTTACTTGTCAATATTACGCGATCAGCATAATGTGATTTATGTTGAATATCGGTTGGAGAAGTAGGCTCTGATTGTTTGTGGGTATTAGCTTCGGAAGTAAAAGTTGTACTAACTTTACCTGATTAATATTGTTTAGAATTTATGTTAAGATATTAAGAAAATCAATAAATACTCGTATCGATTTTTACCTTGATTATTGGGGTCGACAAGTGTTGTAATAGTAGCGACACTCGTGGTTGGAATTAAACGCTGCTGCAATTTCTTTAACTCTTCCTCATTTTGCTCTTGATATTCAGCAACCTTTAGACATTTTAAACACGAAATCGTTTTTGATTAAATAAAATAATTACAAATAAATTCGCGATTTACCTTAGTGGCCAAGGTAACTTGGTCTTGTTTCAGGGATTCGATGGATTCCAGGATTTTTTGAAGCAATTTTGTAGAATCCTTCGGTTCAGCCATTTGCTTATAATAGATATAATAGAAAAATTACTTTGAGACGTACTTGTTATATAGATTCTTGGTAAGTATAGACAGAGAGTATGTAACAAAAAGAGAAAGGTGTAAGTCGTGTTAACGAGCACCTTAAGGATTCGACGTTCTGATAACGATGGTGCACGTTCGATTTCTAGGTTGCGCAATCTTGTATACTTTCCCAAGATGGAGCGATGTCTATTTAGGGTCCATTCATCTGCAGATCGATCCACGAATTAATTATTCCTTAATTCGCTCAAAGGACAATTAAACTTGAATTTACAAGATGTCAAATATACATTCCTCGAAACATCCTCTTGTCGATCATAAAATCTCAATACTTCGCAATAAGAATACCAAACCGAAGCAATTTAGAGAACTCCTACATGAAATCGGGCAATTGCTTGCATATGAAGCTACAGCTGATTTGCCAATTAAGCAAACTGACGTGGTAACACATTTAAATTTTAGGGCTCCCTTCATTAATGTCGTACTTTCGTTGAAATTTTTCTAAAATGGTAATAGCGGGAAAGTCCATTGAAATCTTACACTGCTACCGAATTGGCCGGCAAAATTGGTCTTGTACCCATTCTCAGATCTGGACTTAGCTTCGTGAATGGTTAGATTTTGTACAAAAAAAAAGTTAATTGAAATTTCTTCAAATATATTAACTAATTTGTTTATGTTAAAATAATTATTAGCTTTGGAAGCTTTGATTCCCTCTGCACGAGTATTACATCTTGGAATTTTCCGAGAAAAAGTATCTTTTTATTTTCGAATACGAACTTTCGAAGAGAATATTAATTGATCTGAAAACTATATTTGCTTTGTTCCTAGGTTTCTTTGCAGCCTGTTGAATATTACAATAAGCTTCCTAACGTGCCGAACGTTGATCAAGTAATAGTGTTGGACCCCATGATCGCTACAGGTGGAACTGCAATAGCAGCCGTATCAATTCTTAAGGATTGGGGCATAACAAATAAAATCAAATTTATTACTGTGTGCGCGTCCAAACAAGTAAGAAAATCAGTGATCAAAGGTAGAGCAAGCATTGTACTATTACTAACCCAACTATTCTTTATCTGTAGGGCCTTGAAAAATTAACAGAAAAATATCCAGATGTCGAAGTGTTCGTTGGTGTGGTAGATGGAATCTTGGACGAACATGGTTATATTGTACCAGGATTAGGTCGGTTTTTAAATTATGTTTATGCATTTTATTTAAACTTATCATGATAATTAACTCCTCTTATGTTATATAGGGGATGCTGGGGATAGGTTATACGATACCATACAAGATTAATAATATTAGTACTCTCCGTATATTGACTATAGAAAGCACCCTAATTTATTATTTATTGTTTAAATAAAATTCGACTTAAATTCTTAATAGCTATATCAAAAAGATAGGATCATCGTCTGCCTTTTCTTCCTTTTTTCTTTTGAGCCTGAGTGGTATTCGATGAACTTTGTGATGCCCCACCGCTAGCAGCAGCGGCGGCAGCACTGCTACTACTAGCAGCGTTAACTGAACTTGAGCCAGTGGATGATCCACCACTGTCTTTAAGCAAACCTGATGATACGGCGGGCGAATTTTTCGGTGGGAATGATAATTTACTGTTCTCTTGAATTACCGATAATAACGCTGAAACCTTTTTCATCAACTCTTTACCTATGAAATATAATTTAAAATGACACGATTATGTTAATTCGCTGCATGAAATTTATATAAGACCTTAAAATAATTAAACGCAAAGAAAACTTACGCGTGGGAATTGATGGATTGATAGGAATATTTTGATTTTTTAATGATACGCGTACGCGTCCCGGATTTCCCCAATCTCTGGGATGTGTCTTTTGAGGCTAAATACAAATTTAGCATTAACATTTAGATTATCACGGACAATCATGAATAAGATAATTACCTCGAATAAAACAGAAAGTCCTAATTCTTTTACAGCCTCCGCAATATTCTGTGCGAGAGGATTGGGAACTGCGCGTTCTCGAACCACTTTGCGGCCCTGTTGCACCGATTTAGTCGAGTCAAAGTAAATAGGATACAAGCATATCCAACTGTATTGTGCATTCGAAGGAGTCAATTAACAACCGACAAACTGACAAGGAATGTTTGAAACTGTAAGGTGATAAGACTACGTTACGATTTGTATTGGCCGTCATCCTGTACCTGTGTAATTGTCGGGTTCTGAAAGATGCCAATTGAAGGCAGTTCTGTTGGTAAGTAATCAGGGGGATCGTCTTCCATATTATCGAAATGATTATCGTTGGAAAATTTTATTATGTTGTAATTGTTAGCGGGGGTTATGGGTTTTGGGCGAAATTACGGAATTAT
>CAJVPS010002350.1:0-12541 GCA_910591765.1 Ambispora leptoticha | reverse complement strand
ATAAGTGAGAATGAGTAAAAATATAAAGAATTATTAAAAGAAAAATATTAATAATCTAAATTAATAATTGTGATACATATGGTGATCATCTAAGTAACAATATGCTAAATCTAGATGTATTAAATACATAATGATCATCTATATATCCCAAGTGAAAATGATCTTCTTAAAAATATAATACAAAGCTAATATGTTATACAAATAGTACAAAATGAAAAACTAAACTAAAAGAAATCTAAAGAAAGATAATCCAATCAAAATTGTTACATTTTGAATATTATTTCTTTTTGAATTTTGTCATTATATATTTGAGAATATTGTAATTGTCATTCCTCTATATTTTGCTTTGCTTCTAATATTTGTTATGGTAACTAATCTACTGTATTATATATCCATTATATCAATTTTTCTTCTTCTGTGGAGTTCTCTTCCAAATAAGTAGGAATTTTTAATTCTATTGATAGTTTAGCATTTCATTCATAGATCAAGAAAAATAATTTATACTTTGTTATTAAATTTTGATTTGTCTGATAAGTAAAAAGAGCAGTAGAAATAAAAATATCCTATTCTTGTTCATGTACTATTATTATTTTTTGTAAAATAGTACACAGTGTTCTATTAAAGCATTCTATTATTCCATTCATTTGTAAATGATAAGATGAAAAAAATTTATGTTTGATTTCAAATTTTGTTGATAATTCTCTAACTATTTTATTGACAAATTCTAATCTATTGTCTGATTGAATTTCTTTAGAACATCCATGTCTACAGATTATTTCTTCAAAGATAAATTTTGTGATTGTGATAGCTTTCTTGTCAGGAATAGCTTTAGCTTCAGGCCATTTTATAAAATAGTTAATTGTTGTAATAATATATTAATTTCTAGTTATTGTGATTTTACTAGATCTAATTAGATCAATAATAATTCTGTCAAAAGATTATCCAATCTTAATAGGATGTAATGATTATTTGATAGTTCTTCTATCAGTTCACTGACAGATTTCACAAGTTTTTATATAATTCTTTATATCAGTTTCTATACTATTTCACCAATATTTATTTGCAATTTGTTGATAGATTTCTTCATATTCAAAATATCTAGATAAAGAGCTCAAATGTAAATTAATAAGAATAGCTTTCATTTCATTTTCTTTGATAACTTAAAGAGGAGTAGTTAGTTTTTTTCTTTTATTAATTTTGTATAATATATTATCAATTTGTAAAAAATGGTTTGCTTGGTTATAAATTTTACATTATTCTTCAAGAGTTGATCCTACAGGATAAGTTTTATTATCTAAATATTATTGCAAATTATAATAAGTTATTAAATCCATATTATAGTTGTAAAAAGAAAAGTTATTTAATGATCTTCCAAATATATTTGAAATAATGCGTCAGCATTTTGATTCTTTCTTCCAGGTTGATAGATAATAATAAAGATATATTTCATAAGAGACATGATCCAGTGGTTTATAGCAGAATAACTTGATTGATTTTTAAATAATTATCTCAAGACATTATGATTGGTAATTATTTCAAAAACTATTCCAAGTAGGTAGTGGCAAAATTGTCTAACAGCCTATACTAAAGATGGCTTCTTAACTAGTTGCAGCTTACAGTAGCTAATTAAAGAGTTGTGACAGAGTTGTGATAGTCAATCAGAGAATTGCGATAGAGTTGTGACTAGTTATAGCTCTCATCACTAGCCCATACTACTGCTAGTACTTCTTTTTTAGTTACTTCATATTTTTGTTTATTTGGTTTCAGAGTGACACTTGTATAAGCAACTACTTATTCTCTTTCATCTTTATCTTTCTAAGATAGAACAGCTCCAAGTCCTGAGTCTGAGACATCAGTGTAAAGATAGAATTTCTTTGTAAAATCAGGATAAATCAAAATAGATTCAGTTGTAAGATGTCATTTAATTTGTTAAAAAGCTTCTTCTTGATCTACAATCCAAATGAATAATTCCTTATTATGAAGTAATTTGAATAGAGATGTAGCAATTTGAGAAAATTCTTTAACAAATTTTCTATAGTATCTAGCTAATCTAAAAAATGATCAGAGTTCTTTAATTATTTTTGGCTGAGGAAAGTCTTGTATTTTCTGAATTGTTGATAGATCAGAAGAAATTTCTTCTTCAGTTATTACATGTTCAAGAAATGGTAATTTCCTTCTATAAAAGTTGCATTTTTCTGGATTAAGTTTCAAATTGGCTTTTTGGATTCTGCAAAATACTTTGTTGAAATGATCTAAGTGTTCTTCAAAATCTTTTGAGAATACATTCAAATTGTTAATATACACATTGGCAAAATTCTAATTATATTCTTCAAGTACTATATCCATAGCATATTAAAAAGTGACTAAAGCATTACATAATCCAAAAGGCATAACATTAAATTCAAATAGTTCTTCTCTGGAGATGAAAGCAGTTTTAGGTTTATCCTCTTCTTTCATTTCAATTTGTCAGTATTCAGAGATTAAGTCCATAGATGAAAACCAGTGAGCATTTCCAAGAGAGTCCATCATTTCATCAATTCTTGATAATAAATATGCATCTTTTCAGGTAATTGCATTTATTTTTTGATAATCAACATAAATCTTTTCTTTCCATTCTTTTTGGAGATCATAATAATAGGCAAAGTCCAAGGACTAGTTGATAGTCAAATAATATTGACTTTTAACATTCTTTAAATTTCTTCTAATATGAATGATTGATCTGGAAGGGTGGTTCTATAAGATTGTTATTTAATAAATAATTTATTTCCAGTATATACAGTAATAGTAAAAAAAGTAATAATTCTTTTTATTTTAGAAATTATGTTATCAGATCTTTTTTTATGTTATAGTAATATTAAAACCAGTTACAGATATATTTATTATATAATTTAAAATGAGTAAAAAATATTTTTATTATTATTATCATTACACATGAGTTTTCTCACAAGAAAATATTTTCTTGTTAAGTCATTATAAAAATATAAATATAGAGAAGTTATCAAACTTTGAAGGATAATTGGATTTCCTATCAAAATATTATACAGATAGACTGTTAGGCTTGTCAAAACAAATAATCTAAAGCAAGATCAATATTCAGATTATTCAAAAAACTTAGTCTTGGATAATGAAAATATCCTAGGCAAATTATGATTAAAAAAAAGTATAATGAGCAAGAAGATAGTGAAGACTCTTAATAATACTTATTCTAGTTTAAATATAGTATCATGAATAGTTTGGCAAAATCTATAAGAACTTGGATTTAAGATTTATATTTCATAAAAGATTTCTTTTCTATAAAATTAGTAAAATAACATTGGCTTATCTGAACAAAAAAATATCAAAAAAAATGATGAAATACTATAATTTTCTCTGATAAATTCATCTTTCAAATATTTCAGAATATGGTTCAGATTCATTATAAAGCTGGATAATCAGTGTCAATTCAAGAAATCATGAAAAATCTATTTAAAGTGCATGTATAAGAAGTATTCTGCATAAAGAGAATTGTTAGATTTAAAACTTTTATAAAAATTATGAATAGTGAATTATATTATAAAATACTAACTGAAAATTTATTTGAGCAAGCAAATTGAATTCTTGATGACAAGTGGATATTTCAACAAGATAATAACTCTAAGCATTATACTAAGCTTATAACTATTTTATTAAATAATTAATATTTCTATGTACTTTATTAATTATCATACTTATTAGATCTCAATCTGATCAAGAACTTGTAATTAATTATAAAAAAAAGAGTGAAAAAAAGAATTTACTTGATAATTTATAAAAAATTCATATTACAAGAGATTTTTATTAGAATAATAGAGGAGGAGTAAGAAAAAATTGATGTGAGATTATGTCAAAAATTAATATAATCAATATTAAAATATCTTGAACTAGTTATACATAATAAAGAGTATGAAATAAAGTATTAGAAATCAAAATATGTACTATAGACTAGCTATAGTTAATTTTTGAGATTTTTTAAATAAAAATTATACAAATTAAATCATATTATTTGATTATCATTTTTTTAAATTATCACTATATATTTTAAATTATATTACTTTGGTCAAGTTAATATAATTCAGTTATAAAGATATTAGCATTATTCTCTAATAATTAGATAAGAAATCTTTCTTTAATTTTTATTATTTAATAACTTTTTCTTTATATTCTTATTTCAAGAAATAAGTATAAACTTCTTATTAGTTAGTGAATTCAAATCTAATTATTTCTTAATTATATTATTTAAGTTCTTCTTGAATGAAAACTAGTTTAAGTTATTTAATAAATATAAGTTATAGAAATACTAATTGAGTAATTTTTGATCAGATTCAATAATATAATTATCTTCTGAATTATTTTAAATAATATTATTAATATTATCAATATATTCAAAGTAATAATAGCTTCTCAACTATTATAATATAGTGAAAATAAGTATTATTTAATTATAACTAATTATAACTTATAAAATTTTGGAGTTGTAATATATTATAATAGATGATAAATAAGTATTACATACTTACTATATCATCTCTAATCCAGAGTTAATAGTTTCATCTTTATTAATTTCTTGTTTGATAAAAGATAAGTAAGATATTACTTGACATATAATTCTTATAAAAATTTCTATAACAATATAAATTTCTATTAGTATAACTTGATATAATGAAATTCTAATTATTTCTTTTCTAATATAATAAATATTATAATCAGTATCAATTATATGAGCTTTTTCTGATAATTTTTTTATTTTAATTATTATAAATTTCAATTATATAATATTCATTATTTTATTTAATAGGTACTTCTTTCAAATAGTTATTAAATTATTATTAAAATTTATTAAGTATCTGATAAATAATATTAAATTTTTCTTATATTTCATTTAATTTGAGTTAAGAAGATTAATTTGAAATAGAAATAATATTTAATTTTTTAATTAATTTATTAATTACTACTTCTTTTTAAATTAATTTCAAAATTATAAAATATTTTTCTTTATCTATTTTAGCTGAAGATTCAAATTATATATAATTATTATATTTTTCATTATCATATAGAATTAGATATTCTTGATATTGATATAATTCAGATGAGCAAGTATTATTTTCAATTAGAATTGAGTTATTGATAGATATATTAAAATATTTTAGCAGCAGAGACTTTTATAAAACTCTTATAGATAATTTTATGAATAAAGTTATCTTTATATATAAAATAAAACAGAATTACTTTATCAATTTCATCATATTCATTATAAACTTCTAATAATATTTCTCATTCTCTAAGTTTATTAATTATTTTGATATTCTTTCTTTATTCTTAATAATTAAACCAAAATATATATAAATATTTATAGATATAAAAATATCTTTTCTCATAACTTTCAATAATAAATATATTTATAAATTTATTATATTTATCATATTGAGAGTAAATAGAAAGATTTAGTTATTTTTCTTTAATATAATTATCATAAATAGTTACTTTTTCTCTATTCATCTTGAAATAAATTCTATAGTATTATTATAGTGATATAAAATTTCTTAATTTCTTAATCTTTTTCTAGTTATAAAAAACTATATTTTATTATAATTTTTATTTATTTTATAATTATCCTTATTTTCATATTATCTATTACTATATTTATTATTATATTTCTATTCTATTTTTAAATATTATATCTTATTTAATATTTGAGATCTACATTTTTATTATCTTGTAATATAATATTCATATACATAGTAGAATAGTTTAGTAGAAGATCATTTTTAATTTTGATGAAATAGTTATACTTGAATGATAATCTCAAATATCTTTTCTTATTCTTTGATATTCTTTGACATTCTCTCATATTCTTTTACATCTTTCCATATCTTTCAATATCTTTTTACATCTTTTAATATTCTTTCATATATTCTGATATTCTTCAATATTTTTTAATATACTTTAATGTAATCTATTCATAATTATTTATATTATAATACTTTAGTTATATCTTATATATTAGATAGTATTAGTTAGTAATACTATAATAATTTATATATTTGAAAAATATATAAAAGAACCTGCTATTCCAGCTTAAAATAAACAGTTTTAAATTGAATTGTTTGGAAAATATAATTTAAAAGCTTATTATTTTAATAATAGTAATCTTTCTAAAAGATTTCTTTTCAAATTATACTAGTACCCTTTCTTTCAATTAGTTTTATTTCTTTAATCATACAAAGTTGATTTTGATTTTTGGATTATAATATTATATTGATTTTTAATTTATTTAATATTGTTTTGAGAGTAAAAGATCTCTACTATAAATAAGCATACTTTTATTTTATTATTTTTGAGAGTAGAAGATCTCTATTATAAATAAGTTATACCTTTTATTTATTTAATTATTTAGTTTTCATATTTTAGTTTTTATCTTTTATTTAATTATAGCCTTCTTTGATTAATAGCTTGCTATTTAAATCAACTCAAATCTTGAATTATATCAATTATTAGTGATTTCATTCAGTCAATCTTTATAATTTCTTTGATTTATTTATTTATTTCTTTATTTAATTACTCTTTTTGAGATAATATCCATAAATATTAGTACAGATCTTAGAAATCTTTGTCATTATTGAAAGTATAATCTAATTTCTCTCTCTTTATTCTTTAATTATTTCAATCTCTTCTAATCCTATATTATTAAGATAAATTCAAGTGAAATTTCACTTACCAATTTACTATAACATATTTTTGATACTCTCTTTATAAAGAAAAATCCCTTTCTATATCTCCTATTATATTCATACTTTTATATTCCTTTTATCTTCCTTTTTTTCTTTATTTATAATTAATAAATACTTATATCTTGAATTTTCATGACTAATTATTATTCTTTTATTGGACTACTTATTAACTATCATCTTGATATATATCAAATTCCTAATTACTCTGTTAAAATACTCTCTCAAGACTTTTATCTCTATTATCATCCTCTTCAATCTAATTTTTCTTTATAATTTTATATCTTTCACTTGCTTACAGAACATATTAGAATAATATTAATTAATCAAATCATATATCTGTTATTTCAAGAATTAATTCAACTTGATCTTACTGAAATACATATCAATTAATTAAAATAAAGAATAGTATAACTAGTAAATACTTTTATATTTGATTGTATTAACATACAAGAAGAATAACTGGACTTAATTGAATAATTCTACCAATAATTTATCTATTAATCTAAATTAATAATTATGATATACATAGTAATCATCTGAGTAACAATATGCTAAATCTAGATATATTAAATATAAGTTAAGATTTTTTATAATTTATAAAATTTTATTAAAAAATTATCTATTATTTATTATTAATTACTTTATATTATAATATACATCTAGATTTAGTATATTATTACTCAGATAATCATTATGTATATCACAATTATTATTAATATTTTTAATTAATTATTTTTTTTATAATTTTTTTTATCAAGACTTTATCTTTTAATCAAGAATCCTTTCTATTAATTGTAATATTGATGAATATTATTTAGAAACAAAGAACTCAAAAGATATCTCTGTTTCTCCAATATAATTTATATTAACTCCAGAACCAGAAGAAAATAGTAATTACTCCAGTTCAGAAGAATATATTCAGACAGATTCAGAAAATAATAACTAATTAGAAGAAGAAAAAGATAATCAAATAGCATAATAAAATAATAATAACAACTTGGATATCCTTATTGCAATTCTTAGAGCTCTTACTAATCAAATAGCTGATCAGAATGTCTAGTCTATGGAAAAAATTATCATTCCTATTAGAAAATATCAAGAAAATGATCAAGATCTAACAGAATGATTAAAAGATTTTAATATTACTATTCAAATTAATAAAATTACTAATATTAGAAAAGTACAATTAGTCAGAGAATATTTAGAAAATACTATTGCCTTGTGATATAATGAAAGAGGAAGAGATAATGTTATCAGACTAACAACCTGAAATGATAATAATGACTAATCACACAGTTTTAATTATCAATTTGCTATACATTTCCATATTCAAGAAAGAATTGATCAATAGCAGGACAAAATTAAAATCTTGTAATAAACTGATATTGTGAAAGAATATATAGACAAATTCATAAACCTGCTTTGTAAAGTAGATCTAGAAAATGAATATCCAGAAGAATATAAGATTCATACTTATAGAAGAGAATTAAAACCAGAGATTAAAAAATAAGTTCAGATTTCAGCTGATAGAACTTTCTTAAATATGATACAAGTTACCAAGAATATAGAAAAAACAGATGCAGACATATCAACTCATGAATATTATCAATCTCAAACCCAGAATAACTCAACACTGAATGCTATTTTGATAGTACTTTAAGGTCTTAATCAGCAAATAGAAAGTATTGAATCTAATAAAAAAATCAAGTTATAACAGAAATAATTTAGGTTATAGATCTAATAATCAAAATTCTAAATCAGTCTAAACCTGTTATAATTATGATAAGCCAGATTATATACATTCTAATTATTCTTAGCTATAATTATACCAGAATAATCAGAATAACTTTGAAAATAATTGTCAGAGAATAAATAGAAATAATCAGTAATAAAATAATATATTACCAAATTAGACAAATACTGATAATAATCAAAATGTAAATAATAATTAAAATATATTAATAGTTCAAATACAAGTTCTAACTAATAGTATTCAAATGTTAACTATCAAATCTAATAATGTAAATTTGCTACTTGATATATATAAATACTTGACTGCTAAAAGAAAATTCAGAAATTCTAGAACTACTTCTTATGAAACTAGATCTATAGGTCAATTCCATTAAGAAGCAGTTGATGAAAATAAGAAATCAAATAATCATAAAGAAAAAGAAGATACTCCTAAAGTTATTCTTAATCAAGATATGAATAATGCTAGATTATCTAAAATTCTTGAAGAAGAACTTGCCAAGAAGACTATTCACAAAAAGAAAAGCAAAATTGTTCTATCTGTACTTGTTATCATGACTAAACTATATGATATTCTAAAAGATTTGACTCAACAAAAAGCAAATATAACTGTTGCTAAACTCATTCAAATCTCTCCTTCACAAAGAACTCAACTATCAAAAGAAATGTGTTGTGCTATAGTACTCAAGCTAAAAAGAAAAAGAAAAGTATTACTTGAACAAAAACTCAAAACTACATCTATCTGATATAAAGCTAAAGTTAGAAAGAATATTATTGATTTAATTATTAATATTGGTATCTTTGAATGTGTTGCTATATATAACTTTATTAAAAATATGGAATTGAAAATATAATGTAATACAAATATTTCTATATTAGATATAAATAGAGTATCTAAAAAATCTCTTAAAGCTATCAATAATCTACTTTTGAATATTAATAAATTGTAATTCCTACTAAAATAGATATTATCAAAGTCAAAACATACTCAGTAATTATTAAAATAGACTTTTTAAACAAAATTAAAGCTAATATAATATCAAAAAAGAACTATTCATCTTTAAATATGATGATCAAAAAGGAAAAGTACTAATTAAATTTATTCATGATGATAGAAAAGAACTAATTTTTGAAGATACAAGTTCAGAAGAAGATAAATCTGAAAAATAATACTTGGAAAAGAAGACTTTTCTTATATGGTAATATAATAATTAGAATATTATAACTTCTTGTCAACAAGAATTTCAAGATGATAATAGTATTAAAATCATTACCAAAGAAGCCTGAACTCCTATTAAAACTTCAAACTGAAGCTTAAGAGATATTGATTTTGGAGATATATTTTCACAAATTATCTGAAGTATTAAAAGAACTTATAAAGTATAAGCCTATCAAGAAGAAAGTAAAATTAGATGAAAGAAATATATCTGAAAAGATTTCAAACAACTTGACAAGAAGTTTATTCAATAATGTAATTAGAATAACTAATAATTATTTGACTGACAAGAATCAAATAGCTAATACTAATATCACAGAAATCTTTTTATATCTAATTACCAATATCACTAATGCTATAATGATCTTGCTAACTGGATAATAATTAAAATTCATAAATCTTTTCATGCTAAATTCAAAACTAATAAAGATTGAACTGATAAAGTTAAACAAGAACTCTTTATTAATGAAGAGTCAAGAAAAGTTTTAATACATATCAATCTATCACACAACAAATTTATCTCAATTTTCAAATTGAAAGATATTGTGAATGTAAAAAATATGTAGATTAATACTATACTAAAATATATCTCAAAATAAATAGAGAAAAAGCAAATGCTTGTGATAACTGTATCAGAGAAAAATAATTAAATCTTCCTATCTGTTCTTAATGTGATAAATATAATAAATCAAGAGAAATATTTATTACTGGAAGTTATAAAAAAAAATATTTTTGTACTTATAAATATTAATATATCTATTGGTTTAATCATGAAGAATGGAGAAAGAATATTAAAATAATTAACAAATTTTGAGAAAAAGAAATACTATTAGAAGTCTATAATAAATATGATAAAATTATCCTAATCAAAGATAATAACTTGTTTACTTGGATTATATTAATATAAAACTCTGTCAAGAATACCTAATTCTCTGTAATAATAATAAATATGATATTTGTATATAATCTGAACTTTCAGTTAAACTAGATAAAGAAAAATATCTTATAATTTTATAACTGATTTCAGAAAAAATAATAATAAATAAATTAATTAAAGAAATCAGCTTTACTTCTATTTCAACTCAATCTCTTTAACTTGAATTAAATAAGATATATAAAAGATTTAATATTATTTATCAAGCACTTAATAAATTTTCTTGATAATTTAATAATTATTTAAAGAATACTTTTCAAAGCTAGATTTATATTCAGGTTATCATTAAATATATATTACAGAAGAAGACATTTATAAGATAGTATTTAGAACATGCTATGGATACTATAAGTTCCTAGTCTTATTTTTTGGTCTTACTAATATATCAGTTACTTTTATAATGCTAATAAATAATATATTTTATGATTATCTTAATAAATTTGTAATTATATATCTGAATGATATCTTGATATATAGTAAAATAAAGAAAGAATATATTCAATACCTTCAGATTGTCTTAGAAATACTTCACAAACATAAATTGTATATCAAGTGGAAGAAATGTAACATCATACAGCAGTATGTAGAATATCTTAGATATTTTATTTTAGTAAATAATATCTCTATTAACTAAAGAAAAATTATCTTGGCTAGTACTAACTAATATATCAGAACTTTACTCATTTCTAGATCTTGCAAGTTATTATAGAAAATTTGTGAAAGATTTTTCAGTAATAGCATTATTACTCACAGCACTTCTATACAAAGATCAAGAGTATGAATAGTCTATAATAGTACAACAAGCTTTTGAATAATTAAAACAATATCTTATATTAGTATCAGTTTTATTATTGCCTGATCCAAAATTATTATTCACAGTTATCACAAATATTTCAGATTTTACTATTGGAGTTGTATTAAGTTAAAATCAAGATTAGGATAACTAATCAATTACATTTAAATCAAGAAAACTTTCATCAGCTAAACAAAACTACCCAGTTCATGAAAAAGAATTACTTGCAATAGTTTATGTAATCAGACTTTGAAAATCATATTTAAAAGATTAAAAGTTTACAGTTATCACAGACCATATCATCTTGGAATATATCAAAATACAACACAACCTTTTCAAGAGACAGGCTTACTAATTAGAAATTCTACAGGTCAGTAACTTTAAAGTCAAATATAAATCTGGCGAAGATAATATAGTAATAGATACACTCTCATATTAATCACATCTAGCAAATATTTTAGTCATTATTACTAATCTTATTGATAAAGAAGTCTTGATAAAGAAATATCAAGAAAATAAATACTTTGCAGAGATTTATAAAGTCTTGAAGAACTTTAACAATATCAATCCAAAGTAACAAATCAAAATAAAGAACTTTGAGCTGAAAGATGAATTATTTTACTTGAAAAATATTAGTTACCTAGCTATACCTAATGATAAAATATTAAAGATAAAGATTCTATTTGAATTTTATAACACACTAATAGCAGGATATATTGAAATTGACAAGACTTATATAATAGTATTTTAACAATTCTATTGACCAAAAATAAACAAAAATATTTACAAGTATATTATCAGTTATGAATCTTGTTAGCATAACAAAAGTAGTAATCAATAACTCTCAGGATTATCACAATCTTTAGTTATTTCAGAATATAGATGAAAACACATCATCATGAACTTTATAATTTAACTCCTAATCACTAAGTCTAGATATGATATAATAATTGTATTTGTAGATAAGCTATCTAAAAGAATGCACTTTATATTAACTATAATCATATCAATAGTATCAGATATTGCAAAGATTTTCTTTAAAAATATTTTTAAATTGCATGGCTTACCCATAATTATAATATTAAATAGAAATGCAAAATTCA
>CAJVPS010002349.1:0-12541 GCA_910591765.1 Ambispora leptoticha | reverse complement strand
CGATATAGAAGCTCTGCCAATCTATAAAAGGTATCATGATTAGCATTTGTATTGTTCTTTATGCTCAGAAAAATTTGGTGCATTACACATGATCTATGGAAAGTTAGAAGAGGTCAGATACTTTTGACCGCTACTGTAACTATTCCCCAAAGATTTTCTATGGATTTAGATCTGGACTATTAAGATGACCAGTCTAAAGTTGAATGTTATTGTTTTCAAAAAAATATCGAGCAAGAGAGTTCTTATGCTTTGGATCATTGTCTTGTTGAAACCGTCAACGTCTTCCATTAACTTGCGAATCTCGGGAAGATGTACACCTGTAAACAATGTAAATGACTTAGAAAAATCACCCCAAGCGAAAAATTTTTTGTGGTCGATTAGGTCGATCTTGTATCACCGTTCCACCATATTCTGAAAAGCCCGTTTCATTGGTAAAAAGTGTATTGTTCCAGATGGGTTTTGATCGATTTTTTTCATATCCCTCATGTCTAAAAATAGTTGAGTATGAGATTGATATCCTTTTTTTTAAGATCAGTTTCCAACTTGCGCAAAGAAATGGTTGGATCCTGCCGTATTTTTTGTCCCAACCGATCTCGCAATATCATTAGTGATTTTTGTTGGCCGGCCGGTTCCTTTTTTTTCGGTTAGAGGTACCAGTTTCGTTGAGTTTTTTGAGTATTATTATATATTGTACGAATTGGAATCTTTGTTGTCTTGTGGATTTCTCTTGCAGATCTTGCAGAACGCGTTCCGTTATTCCAGAAGTGTAAAATTGTCTCACATTGTGTTTGTAGATTGAAGTTTGTCATGTTGCCGAGATTCAAAAACTAAATAAAAATAAAAAATTTTACCTCGATTTGGCGAAGATACGCGTGATCGAATTTTATGCCAAATTATTTGTAACAGACAATAACGTTGTATTTCATCATTTTGTTGTGTGGAAGAATTTATCGCAAAATAAGACCATCCGGTGTGTTTTATTCGAGACGAATCGCATGTTCCTATTTCTGTCCATATTGGACGGTTGAACATTGCGATCCAAAATTATCGAAATTTTTTTCAAGATTCTCTTGACAATGTTACCGATTTGCTGGCTATGTGGATTCACAGATTTTTGCTTGTAACGTGGATTAGAGAGGGAACTTGACTGATTATTGGTGATATCCATTGACGTAGTATTGAGGGTGTTAACAATTAATTATTACGATGCTTATTTATGCTTTTTTTGGAGATTCTAATTATGATGCCCAAAGGACCTAACTTACACAATTGTTATGAACACTTTCTTGATAAGGTTTGTACGCAAAATATTTTATTATATTTCTTATATATACATTTTGGATACATAATAAAGTGGATTTCATAGACAAACGAAGGCATTTTCATGATAAAGGGAGAGATAGAAGAATAGAGAAGATAGCATGATGACGTTTGTAAATCCAATTGAGAACATTGTGATAAAGATAGAATGACGGATTTTGTACATACAATCGACGGCATTATGTTAGAGGAAAAGATAAAAGATAAAGAAGATAGAATAATGAATAGAAATCAGGATAAGAACGGAGGATAGAATATTTGATCGTCCAATTTCCATTATGAAATTACGTTGCCTGTCTTTTATCCTTTAAAATTTCGCGTAGATAACATAAAATGCAAATCACATAAACAATATCGATATCGATATTGGATTCTGCAAATTCTACATCTGGTAGTGTCCAAGAAATTAGACTATTTCTTCCAAAAATAACTCAAATTGAAGACGACGAGCAAGAGTGATACCTTGTGTATATGTTTCAGGTTTTAAAATTACATCTAAATGTAAAAGACAATAACAATACGAAATATAAAAGTTTGATTTCTAATAAAGAATTATGTTCCCCTTAAAATTATTTCCTCAAGAGTTGACTCCGAAATTAAAGCCCTATATGGCAAACATGATCATAAAAATTCTCGAAGAAATATGCATGAAAAATCGATCAACGGTATTCATTCATGCAACGTAGTTTCCATATCTCTGAAATCTTCCTTTGCCCATAAACTTTGCCCGATTCGCTAATCCCCACTTCAACACAAAATCCCTAAGTTCAGCTGTCTTTGCATATTAGATCTAAGCACCGTTCTAGGAGTTTTTTACATGATGCGTATGGATGTGTTTTTGACCAGAGAAGAACTAGGTTTGATTTTAACCATGCGGATTCGTGTTCTAGTAGATGATCTTGTATGAAATCTAAATTTTGTTTATTAATAGTTCGTCCGCTGCTACTGGTAAATCGAGAATTGTTGGAATATCCTCATTTTCTAATGATATTGAGCCGCTATATATAGATCTACATTTCTCTTAAAAATTAACGTTGAAAAAAATATTTCATTCTGATAGTAAAAACTTTGGGCAAAATATTTGGCTTCTGGAAAATGGTCATCTGTCCTTCTGTTCTCGTCCATTCATTTTCTTTTGAATAGAACACCGAGCACGTAGAATTATCGAATGTGCATAGAAAATTTTGAAATCGCCTTCAAATTTATCACCTACCTCTATTAAGACATTATATTCTTTCTGAGTCTGCTAAAAGTTGATATATATCCGTGGAAAAGAAATTGGACATAATTTTTATGCATATTGAACTGTATATATATTTTCTTATGAAAAAAGGGGAATTACTATTGGTAGTTCCTTTATATATCGCATCATTAAATACATGTACATGAACAAGTCAAGGAGAAAGTATAGTAATGTATATTTTCTTAATAAAAAAAACTCTCGAACATTATGGTCTATATCATACACAAAAAATTTCAATTTTTTAATTGTTTTTAATCATGGATATTTGAATTGTTTTCTGTGTACGATTTCAAATGTAAAACTGTATTCGTCAGGATCGGAAATGCCCGTTTATCTTAAGTGAACCTCGTGTTCTTCCTGTTTATTGTATTTGACGAACTGTTGTGAGGGGTCGTATCAAGATTTTTGCGTTTCAAACAGCGTTTGTGGATCCATGTACGCTAAGTAGCAATATAAAACAACGTGAGATACTTTTTGGAATCAGTTACTGAACCAAATTTCAAATTTTCTAATTTGGATTCTGAATTTCATTACGTCCGATTAAAGTCAGTATAATGGTAGGTATTGGGTGAGAGACAAAATTATATGTAAAATTGCCTTCCAAACATTTTTAATTAATACAAGTAGTCTAAAACAGATTTATGTATCAGTTTTCTTGAACATGTACTATACATGTAATACATCACTTTTTTTCGCCTCATTGAGTCGGATTTATTTTCCGTGTCGATCAAAATTTATGTATTCTTATTGGTTATTGACAAAATCGAGTGTACATGACACTGAATACGGAATATGAACATGATAAAATTTCTTTCTTACATATAAAAAAAGGTTCATTTGAAGATACATATACGGATGAACTTTCTATTGCCGAAACACTTATACATGTACATGTACATTAGTGAAACAGAGATGGTTCTTATCGCAGCATTAATTTCTAATGTGGTAATGAGTTATCGGTGTTTTTAACACTGCGTCTTCTAAATATAGTTTTATCCGTAAAACAAATTGTGTGTACATGTACATATACACACGATTTGTTTTACGGATAAAAACTATATGTTTAGGTACATTCGGAATAAATCAACATGGTGAATTTCTATAAAATCCGAGCAAGCCTATTTTATAATATCAGTTTATTTCAAACATACATATACATTCATATATATATATATATTTACGTATTTCAAGTTATAAAAATGATATCTTTGGAGGACATGTCTAGTGAGTTTAATCAGCTATAGCAAATTACAAAGTATGCAGCCATGATATTTAATGCTTTAACCATTTGTATAGGTTTATCGGACGAACTAGCAGATCAAGCATCCTGTTATGGTTTGCCATATGGAATCC
Source organism: Ambispora leptoticha (assembly GCA_910591765.1). Lineage (NCBI taxonomy): Eukaryota > Fungi > Glomeromycota > Glomeromycetes > Archaeosporales > Ambisporaceae > Ambispora > Ambispora leptoticha. Next base: position 8,625 of record CAJVPS010002349.1, on the reverse strand, counting down.
TTGGAATAGTCTGCTGGTCTCTGTTTTTTATTTGCATCATTTTTACACATTTGAATGTTCCTCTGTTTTCACCATGGCGTTGGTGTGATGGAGATTACCAAGCACAAACATGGGGCATGGCAATTTTTACAGCTTTTTTAACAATAGGACCAGCCGTCTATACATGCTTCCGTTGCGGTGGAACATGGATAATGCTACTTATGACACTTGCGCAACTTACTCCATGGAGTTTCAAAATAATGAATGATGGATTTAAATGTTACCAAACATCACTAATAAAATTTTATAAATGGTTTGGTTGTTGCATGACAGTTTTTCTATCGCTTGCTGGTTGGACGAGTTTAATATGTTTAACTATTGGACTATATATCACAGAAGAAATATTTATATACTGGATATATGCAATATATGTAGTGGCATTGTTAGCAATAATAATAATGATAACGGCACTTTGCAAAAGCCTGGATCAGCTTTGTCTCAATATCATGATGGCATATATTGCGTCAACTACACACTTGATAGGATTTCATGTAATATTAGCTCAAATTTCTGGTAATTGGTCTGGGATCGCCCCTGCAGGAGCTGGGCTAATATCATCAATTATTTTCTTAGTCGGAAAACGTTTGTCATTTATACAATAAACAATCTTAATTATATCAAAAATATACCCGTAACTTTTAGCAGATATTTGCAATATTTTATAGTTTCCTAGTTAAAACATTAATAAATTAACTTATTTATGTAAAATAGTCTTGACTTCTTAGGATTCTTTATGCTATAATTTAAATGCAATACTTATTATTGACAATTAGTAATTCAAAGAGTCTAATATTTAATGAGTAATGAGATCAAAGTTGAAGATGGGTTTAAATAGATAAATTTTCTTCTTTCAAATAGATAAATTTGATTCCAATTTGTATCATTATTAAATGATATTAAAAGAATGAATGAGAGTTAAAGAGTTTAAAAAATTTTATCCAAAAAATTATGATATAATCTAAATTTATTCGTAACTTTTACGTGATTATTATCGTTAATACATATCGTAAACTGTGACTGATATATCCCCCTATGATTTATAACTGTTAATTTTTGAGACTGATTTTTTATTTATACTCGGGTACTGAACATAGTACTATTCAATGATTTATACACCCTCTTTTTCCATGTACACAATTAATAAATCCATACAGAGTACCCCACTTACTTGAATATCCGGGTACTATAAATGGCATTGGAAATATCCGGATACATTGATCAGCAAGTTTACGATACTATTAAGTCTCAATTAAGTTTGTTAATTCTAAATAATACCATCTTCGCATTATAAAGTTTATTTTTGGAGTCACTTCAGTGCCAGATAAATTAGGATGATGGCGAACATCAGTGTCTAAAATTGACTTGTGGCGCTTGCGGACCGCAAACGATTTTAATTTTCCGCAACCAAAATCTGATATGCAACATGCGGATTCGCAAATAAATTTAAAATTGCGCATGTAAGATATTTAATCTATTTGCGGATTTCATTATCGAAGATCAACGGGATTTTTCAAATATTTATGAACTTACTCCGAACGCAGTATCCATATGATTTATGTAATAACGTGGTAATCTACTGAATAAATCGGATCATTTTTTTAAAAAAAAAAAAACTAAAAAACCCAGTAACTTTGATATTGATTCAACGTATCTGGTTCCCATGCTTGTTTATGTCTAAAAAAAAAAGCCTAAAGAAATTAAGTGATCTGCATGAAAATTTTTAGTTAGTGAACAATTCCAAATAATTTTGTTATCGGGAAGAATTTAAAAGGTTTGACCTAATAAAAATGATCTTGATGAGAGCTATATTTACCAGCACTAATTTGGTATTTCAGGATCTAATAACGAAATAAGTTTGGTACCAATTTAAATTTATAGATAGTTCTCATTAAGAAGCACATTTTTTATTAGGTTACTCTTTTCGATTCTTCCTGATAATAAACCTGTTTGAAATTTCACTAATTAAAAATTTTCATGTAGTTCAATTAATTTCTTTAGAAAGGCAAGATTAACATATTTTATAGGCTTATTTTAGACATTCTCTAGGTCGTTGGCTTAAAATGTTAGAGGCACTCGAATTTTTTTCGTAAAACTTTTCGTTTTTCGTTTCTTTTGCAAGTCGCTGTATGTACACATGGGCGTAAAAAGTCTTGGAATCGGGAAAATTCGAGGTAATATACAATGCTCATTAAAAGCTGAAATATTGACATAAAAAAATGACGTCAAACTCAACCAATACTTGCAAAAATTACCAACTTACGTATTTTAAGCGTAGCGAGATAATTGATGTTTAGAAGTATGGTTTCTCTGAAAAAGAAATCGAAAAACTTTAGAACGACCCAAATCTACAGTTCATAACATCATACATAAATGTAAAGAGTTTGCTGAATTACTGACGCGAGTGTCCTAAATTATTTGTATGTTCATGTAACGGTAATTTATGTGATTGTCCTAAATTATTTGTATGTACGTGTACTTTATGCGAGCTTCCTAAATTTGTATGGACCGATACATGTACATGTAGATAACAATAATGCATGTGTCGGTCATTTTTTGGCAGCGATACGATATTTTTATGTCGTGCATATATTCCGCAATAGGAATTGGGGGAGCCATATAATATATATACGATAACAAAATAAACATATATAAGAGGCATTCCTTGAGGGAAAAACAGATCCTTTAGGCAAATAAAACACTGATATGTCGATTTTATTTTTTCCTTCGTTTCCACCAAACATCGATTTAAATCAATTAATAAAACCTATGAATCGCAAACAAAAAAAGCCTCTTAAAGCTCCAAACGCGTTTATAATTTATCGAACTAATTATTGTCGCGAAATCTCGAAAATTAGAAAAATACCTCAGCCAAAAATTTCTTCCATGGCGAGTCAAGCTTGGAAGCTAGAGCGTCAATATGTTAAAGAAAAATACTATGATTTGGCCAAACAGGCTCGAGAAATTTATTTGGCTACTAAAAATCACGGTAATAACGGTAGAAGTCAACTTGAAAATGTGAACGAAGACGTGCAAGCAGCCTTCTTCGATAATCAGCCAGAAAATATGGAAGAGGATGTGCAAGCAACAATGGAAAGTGATGTCTTAATCGATAATCAAATAACAATCGAAAATTATGGCTTCATCGATAATCAGTTAGAAAATGTGTACGAGAATGTTCAAGCAACATTCGAAAATGATGCGATTCAACAAAATGGAGTTGTCGAGGAGATGGAAATTATAACTGAGGATGTTAGCAATCCACATATTGGTATCAACATTAATTCCGAGCCTATGAATATGCAAAATCGCATTGTTACTCTTGAGAACAAACTTGTCTCAATGCGGAATGAAATGATTTCAATGAGACAGGCTATCGCTATATTAGAATTGTATACCTTATTTGGAATTTAGTTATACAGCGTTCTTTATATCTCGTTTTAATTACTCGTAAATAACTACGTAAAAGAATAATTGTTGCTATCATCAGTAACCACAATACTCGCCACCATCATTTATTTATGCTTGAACATCTATTACGTGTTTTTTTTTGCTTCAGTGTCTTATTATTATGATAGTATGCATGTATGCTTATGTCTCTACTACAATAAAGATACTTCATTCATTCTGTTATCTACTAAGTATATTATCTCATTAAACCAAAGAAATTGAAGAAAACGTTATTCTTGTTGCTGCATATTTCAAATTCAGCTTTTTTGGATAATATTACATAATTAGCGAGTTGACGTGTCTAAAAGTTGTCGGTAAATTTACATACATACATACATACAATTGCCATCAAATTGAACAAAGGGATCTTATTTCATCATTTCATTGTTAGTAACATATTTCCCTGCATTTCAACATTTTCGCCTTTCACAATGTTTTGATTAGAATTTTGCGATATTCTCTTTCGTTATCTTGAACGATAAAATGTGCCACGTATTTGAAAGTAGCGTTCAATGTTCAAGTCGTCTCCAATTACCCAGTCCAATTACTCAAGAGACTTTCAGTTAACATTTTCGCTCCCTCTCCCTCCCTCCCTCCCTCCCTCCCTCCCTCCCTCCCTCCCTCTCTCTCTCTCTCTCTCTCTCTCTCTCTCTCTCTCTCTCTCTCTCTCTATCTCTTGGTTATCATCATTTCTTTTATTTCCGATTATTGAACGCAATCGATCAAAGACTTTTATAAAAATTCCCGAAATGATGTAGTACATGTACTACATGTACAATTTCCCGAAAATTTATTACCGTCACATGTAAATGTATCGATCGGGAATCTTTAAAAATTCCTGTCTATATTTTCTAGATTATTTTTTATTAACAAGTTATAAATTAACTTTTTCATATATATAATTTATAATTATTAAATATTGATTATTTCAATTTCAGTTTTATATCTACAAATTTTGCAATTATTATAAAAGATATTTTTTATAATTTCTTTGTAAAATAATTATTAATTTATAATTATAAAGAAATTTGATTAAATAAATTTAGTAATTTTATAATATTTTATAAAATATCTCTTATTTTAATATATTATTTATTAATTTAAATAACTAATTTTTACTAATATTATATTATTTTCTTTTTCAAAATTACAAAAAATTTATTTATATTTTTAAATCTTGATCTGTATACACTCATCTTTTTTTAATATATATTATAATTTTTAATAAAATCAAGATCTGAATTTTGAGATATAAATTAAGCTATTACATTTTATTATTATTTCTTTATTTTATTATTAAATTTGAAATATAATATAATATATTATTATTTTGAAAAATATAATCTTCTATATCTAATTTATATATAAATAGAAATAAATATTCTTCAATAATTATATATGTATTAGAATTAAGTATTTATTTAACTAATACTAAAGAATCTAATTTATTATTATAAAAGTATTTCTAAATTATGAATTCTAATAAATTTTTAGTAGTTTATCTTATAATTTTTAGAATTATTACTAAATAATTTAAATCTTGATTTATCACTTTAAATAATACTTTCATTTTTATATTTTAATATTTTAGTATATAGTATCATTCATATTATTTTTTTCTATTTGACTTATTAATTAAAGACTTTATTATAATTAATTTATAAAGAACTCTTCAAGTAGTTCTTGATATTATAAGATTTTTTTGTAATATTAAATTCTTAATTTATTTCTTTAATAATTTTATTTCTATTTTTTATAATTATATTAATTAATTATCTTTTGACACATTCATATAATATTTCAGATCTATCAGAATAGAATGTTAAAGTAGTTTGATCATAATTTTTGTATTTTTTATAACATCACCAATTGTGAATTTAGGATAATTCAATAGTTTGCTAATTTCTTTGTCTTTATATAAATCAACTTCTTCATTTATAAAATTACAAGTTCTGATCTTTTAGGTATTACTCAAAATAATTGGTTGAAAAACACAAAAAAAATATTTTTTTGAAAGTGTGAATCTAATAATAAAAAAAGGATGGCTGATTGCTAAAATTTCTATAAACCCGATTTTTTTAATTAAATTTTGTGAATAATTGATCAGTATTTTATAAATAAAAGGAAAAAAAATCAGTTGCACTCAATAAAAAAGTACATGTACAATAAAATTGCCAGCTGCTGATCTGCATGTTGGTGTATATTAACGAATTTACAAATTCCCAGTATAAATTCGGGATTATTGGACAGAGAAGAGCTGTTTAAAATCTATGTTAGTTAAAATCAAACCAAAATCATTATTTTTTTTCTACGCTTTGACTTTTTATTGATTTCGTATAATATACTGTTAGGATGCTATCTGAGCATTAATAAAGAATCATTAAATATATTTCCCATTTTTAATTCATTATTAAATCAATAGCAGTAATAGTAAAGGCATTTCTTTTAATTTATTAAAAACGAAATTTACATCTATATGTAAAATAGATATTTTACTAATTCAAATCGTTGATTTTTTCAATTTTAATTCAAAAAAACTAATGTTAGTCAGAAAATTTATTTTAGATAGCCTTTCAGAATTATTGGCGTTGCTTTTATTTGTGCGTTTGAACTGTTTAGAATAATTTTTATTGACTAAAGATTTTTATTACATTAAAATCAAAAATGCAAATAATTAAACCTACTTATATTACATATGCACAAGGTCAGATCTCTCTAGTCACCACTTTATGCGTATATAACCACAAATTCCAAAAATAAACTGTTTAAATTATTATCATATATACAGTGAAGCTCATTACAATAACATTTGTTACATTAATATCTCGATAAAGTAATGCATTAAACTATAACAGAATTTTCCCTATAATGAATTCATTGTTATTTATTTAATGAAATTAAAATAAACATCTTCAGATAAATTAGAAACAACATTAATATTAAAAAGTCTATAAACTATATCATAAACATCAATAAATTCCCTACTAGAAAAAACGAAAAACGCATCAAAATATAATACATCCAAGGAACACAAAAAAGTGTAACCTTAAAAAGAGTCTGACTATATAGAGATCAAAATTTCATATTTTTCATATTAACTGAGGGGAAAGGTGTGATTGTATAAGGTATTAATGTATTCTAAAGATCGTAAACTTCAAAAGAACTTCAAAGTATTATTGATGCATGTAATAATGACGATTGTAATGGGAACGATCTCAATCTGGTCATAAGCCATTTTTCATTGACTTTGATCATAAGTCATACTAAATTTATAATAAAATTGAGATCATAGGTAAAACTGAAAACTTGTGATACCAATTCCCAACAATAAACGAAATAAATTCGATAAAATTATCAAAAGTTTAAGGAAAAGGAATTTGAGCAGAAAAGTAAAATAATTTTTTAATATTGTATTTTACTAACGTTTATTAAAACAGATCCACGTAAAATTTTAATATAAAAGATCAATTTGTAACAAAAAATTCAAAACAAATGTTTATTTTGAAAAATAGCTTGTATCTTGAAATTTTGTTTATGAAACTACTTTCCTTAATCGAAATGTTATTTCTTATCTTTAAAAAAAATGTAAAAAGGCATTATTAATTCTAATTATATAAATTTTTATGTAAGATTAATATATAAATTCTCTTAAAATATCAGTTAAAGTTAATAAATATAAAAGTGATCAATTTTATTTGAATGGAAGTTATAAAATTTCTAATAATCTAATTTTATAATTGAATTACTAGTTGTATTATAAATAATATCTAATTACTTAATATCAATTTTAATGAAATGATCATTATATATATAATAAATTAATCTATAGCTTATTAATGAAAATTAATCTAAAAAATATAAATACGATCTTTCTTCCATTTAATTGCATTCTTGAAAATAGCAAAAAATATGATTTTAAAGAGATTATAACTGTATAAAAGTCAAATCTTCTATGCGTTATAATATCTAGAACCAGGAAAAGTTGTAACTATATGGAAGGTGACTGTATGGAAGGAAGACTTTATATTATTGAATAAAACAGGTATTGCTAATTCTAATTACATGTATATAAATTTTATTTTGTAAATTCTCTTAAAAATATCAGTTGAAATAATAAACACAAAATTTATCAATTTTATTCAAATGAGAATTACAGAATTTCTAGTGGACTAAATTTTATGAAAAAGATATTTTCAGAGATCTTATTCTAATATTACAAAATTTGTTGTGCCATAAATCACGTTAAATTATTGTCGATCATTTTATAGTTATCTTGTCCTTTTCGTATGGTTTATAACGCGATTTATGGTTTTGTTTCAAAAATCAAACCAAACTATATCCCAAAATTAATAGAATATGCATGGGATATGCAATTTTTTTGATTAACCCAGCAAAAATAAATCTAACACAAATAAAATGTATAAAGGTTCCTTATTTTCAGGGGTTTCCTATATACAGTATGTCAACACATTTCTAAATTCTCAGCGCAAATTTAGGTATAACTGATTACTATATCTAAAAATTTCTAATGAATTTAATTATCAATATTAGCAGCACCAACTTCCCCTCTTTTGCTATCTTCAATAAATCAGCAAGAATTTGTCTTAACGCTAAAGCTAAATTATTATCTAGTTAAGAAGTGACTCTCGTGATAACGATCTTCTCGGTTCCACTAATTGAAATTCTCAAATTGAGCGAGACTTTTATATATCTACTAATGATCGGGTATTGGGGTCATGTCATTTTTATCTAAGGTATCGCAAGTACATTATCCCAAGATTGGACAGAAATTTTTGCGTAAAAATATATTAACCTGATATGTCTAATTATATGGTATTATTTATATCCATAACATAAGAACATATTCAGAAAAACATAACTATTACTTCATAGATCATACCGTATATTATAGCCAAGGAACAAATGAATTCGATTTCAATAGAATTGAAAATTCTTGATAATTCTGGTCGATTCTCAACAAATTAATATTACTCTCTCCTTTGTGGCCAGTCATGAGATGCATAGGGAGGGCATATTCAGTGGCGATCAAAAGTAATGCAACGCAAAATTGAAAATTGTTAAATCGCGATATCTTTGCACAGACTTAAGAACATCAAATTATAGTTGATAGATTTAATT
>CAJVPS010002348.1:0-12544 GCA_910591765.1 Ambispora leptoticha | reverse complement strand
TATATAATACTTTTTTTTTTGCTTTGATAACCTATTCTGACATCTTAAGCAAATTTATTTAGTACACAATTTGATGTACTTTATATCTCACTAATTTTGTTTTTTGAATATTTTACTAAGTGAAAGATTGGATCAAAGGTTACATAAAATTTTTTTTTAAAAAAAATTTTAAAAAAAATTTTCATATACCTTTGATCTAATCTTTTACTTAGTAAAATGTTTAAAATCGGTAAGATATAAAGTACATAGAATTGTGTGCTTAACAAATTTGCTAAGAGGTCAGAATAGGTTATCTAAACAGAAAAAAAAGTTTTACATAGAAAAACTAAAAATTTTAACATTAGTACATAGAAAACTTTTTTTGTACTAAGATAACCTTTTTTGATTCATTGTTCAAAGTATAATTTTACATATAATTTTGCTTTAAAACTAATAAATTTTTTTTGGCAGAGTTACATTTTTAAATTGTACAAAAATTGCAAAATTTTAATTCAGCTTCAGAAGCATTTTATTCTCTTTTTTATGATATATTTATTCATAAAATTTAATTTAAAGTTAATATATAAAAGAAGAAATATCATAGCTCAAAGTTTATAAGTAATTCTATATATTTTTGCTATAATTTTATATATAAAAAATTTAGATGTGACAAATCAGTTGACTGATAAATAACTTACAAACTTATATAGATGGCAAAAAGTAAGTGAATTGGTTAGAATTAATATTTGATAGACCCATTGATGCAGCCACTATTTCATTAACTGATACAACTATTGTATTTAATAAAGGGAATAATGTAAGTAGGCAAGTGGTAAAGCCTTTTTACCTGGAGGCTTGGTATAATAATGGTTAGACTCAATATACAGAGCAGACTAAAAGTTCTCTGAAAACCGTGAGAGCTGGGTATACGGCGAGCGACTCTGTAGAAAAAACACTATTGAAGTCATCTCCAACATCTTTAAAATCATGTGACTTTAATACTTGTTACAATAAATTTCTCTCTTATTATGACCTACCATATTTATCTTACAATCAGACACTCAAATTCTTTTTAGATCACTTAAAAAACCACAAATTTAATATTAATATCACTCTTTCAATTAACAAATCTCTTGATGAAGTACATACATACCTACCAAATAAACAATCCTTACTACCAAATCACGCTATAATCAAACAATTTCTTATAAGTAAATACTTAAACTTACTGATAAAAACAACACAGACATCATTACAAAGCATATTTAACCCAATAGATATTTCAGAAGCCTTATTACAACCATCTTTTGAACAAACTCCCTTTATACATACAATTGAATCTACTATACTTCTTATTAAAATTGGAACAATTAATATTAATGGACTTCAACAATTCAACAAAAAACTCTCTTTAATTGATTTTCTTCAAAATAATAACTTCGAAATCTTTGGACTATCAGAGACACATATATCTGTAAAAGATGAAAAATTCTTTAACAAGCAAATCAATAACTATGTAAGCCTCTGAAGCTCTTACTCCAACATTAGTCAAGCTGGAGTTAGGATTTTTGTTCATAAAAATATTTCTAATTATATTGCTTGCTCACATAACTATCAAGGCCATGTTATTGGCTTAGACCTTTATTTTAAAAATACACCTATTTGACTAATTCAAGTTTATAATCCTACTTATAAGAAAAAAGAACTTCATAAAGAAGTACTTGATTATATTATCCCTCTTACCTAAAATACCAAATACAAAATTATTATTATGAAAGATTTTAACAGTGTTCCAAATCCAAGAATTGACTGTTTACCTCAAAAAAAATCCTCTATTCCAGAAAGCCAACTTATTAAATACTTAATAAGCTTTCAATTCAAAGATATTTATCAGTTTTTTTTTCATAATACATATAACTACACTTTTTATCGCTCTTCTATTCAAAGTTGAATTGACCAAATTTGGACAAATCTATCTATTACAAATGTAGATTATACAGATATTCTCTCAGACCATAATACTGATTCTGATCACCATGTATTAACTCTTGAAATATCAGTTATTTCAAACAAACCCCAACCTATTAAACAATATAAACGTAAAGTTTTTCTTTGAAAAAATTGCTCTAAAAAAAATCTCGAAAACTATGCAAATCAAACTACCAACTATCTTCAACACTTAACTTCTCAAATCTCTATTATCACAAACCAAAACCAAATAAACAAACTATAGAACAAAATACATAAATCCTTAATCAAAGCATCCATTAAACATATCCCTTTTAAAAAGATTAAAACTATCAGAGAACTCTAAGATAAATCTTCTTACAAACACTCACCACTATTCTATCATTATAAAGAAATTCAATTTATTAAAAATCATATAAATATCTATAATATTAACTCCCTTCTTCTCAACTATATCTCTAAATATCCTGACAACTCCCTACAATCAATATCACTCTCTCTTATACAAATCAAAAATGAATTTTAACTTATTAAAACTGCTCTCAATCAACAATATCAACAATATCAACAATCTATATATAATGAAATCAAACAAAAAATAGAAGAATGAAATAAATCTTTTTGTGAATTACCTAAAATATTTTACAAAAAAATACTAGAAAAATATAATAATATAAATATTGATAAACTATTACTCAACAATACTATGCTTACTGAACATGATGAAATCCTTAATGCAGTTCATTATCACTTTACTAATTATTTCAAAGCCAAACCTCTTGAACCCATTCTACCATCAAGTGAATTTTATTTCTTTTATTAATCTCATTCTGAACTTGAAATTTATTATAATAGACTCACTCAAGAAATATCTCAACAAGAATAGCAACAAACTATTGCCAATTTACCTAACCAAAAAGCTGCTGGTCCTACTGAAACTTGCTATGAACATATCAAATACGCCCGTTCAAAGGCACAAAAAATTTTTTGTTTATTTATTAGCAAATGTCTTCAACTACAAAGAGTTCCTACAGATTGGAAAACTTCAATATTTTTCTAATTCCAAAAAAATCAAATTGGGACTTTACCTTAAGTCAAGTCCATTCTATTTCAATTATTGAACCTTTCAAAAAAATTCTAACCAAGATATTCACAACTTGGCTTGATAATATAATATCTACTAATAACCTTTTATCCAACTTAAATTTTGCTGCTTTAAAAAACTCATCTACACATATATCTATACAAATTCTTCATAATACAATCGAACATTACAAATTTAATAATAAGGAAGCTTGGATTCTCTTTCAAGATATGTCCAAAGCCTTTGATAGAATTAATATATTAAGGCTTCAAGATACATGTAGAAGAATAGAAATCCCAAAATGTGGAATCAATCTTATTACCAAACTTCACTTATCAAGACTTGCTAGAATTATTATTGGTTATGGTCTTACACACCCTGTTTAAATCAACACTGATATTGAACAAGATAAAACCTATTCACCCTTGTTATAGAAAATCTACTATGACCCTATACTACTTTTATTCACCAAAAATATCAAAATCATCTGCTCCAAATTTCAAACCAATCACTCCTTGAAATTTTAACAAATACTACTTCTACTCCTATCATTATACCATCCCTAGCATTTATGAACGACACAACCTGGCATTGTGAAAACTCAAAAATAATGCAAGATATTTTAAATAACACTTCTACTCTCTATAAACTAAACAATATTGAAATAAATTCTACTAAATCAGATCTACTTTATATAAAACCCAAATCTTTAAACTTTTCAACTCCTACTTTTATAATAAATAATCAACATATTATTCCTAGAAAACCTCATGAGATTATAAGATATCTTGGTATCTTTTATAATGGTGAAGGTTCTTCTAAACCTACACTTGACAAAATCTAAAATAAAATTGAACAATTTCTCATACTCATTTGATACAAAAAAGTCACACCTTCACAAATTTCTTCTATCTTTAATCTTATTCTTCAACCATCTCTGCAATACTCACTTCAAATTATACCAATTCACTCTAATATTCGAAACAAACTTTCTCGTCTACTTACAATTTGTGTTAAGAAAATGTTAGCACTAGCAAAAAATATCAACAATATAATACTTACAAATCTACTGTCCTTTGATTTGCCAACTCTAAACAATATCATCCAAAAAGTCAGTATTTCTAACACTGAACATATATTTAATACAATACTAATACTTAAAGAAATTGGCATATCATGTATTAAATCTTGGCTTACAAAAATTTGGACACCTAAACTTATAGTAAACTTATTAACTCATCATTATCACAAAACACAAAATTTCACATTACTTTTTAATTTATCACAAATAGCTCAAAATAATATCTCTCTTTCAATCTTCTCTCAAATCTCCTCTTCTCCATTACAAATTCTAGAAAATACTCATATTATTTATAATATTCTGCCACCAAACCTACCTACCTCAACCACTAATAGTCTTAGAAACAACAAAATTATGTTTGTTGAACAAATTACTACAGCTAACAATTCTGATATCTTACCATGGAACAATATTTATCTACATATAACAAAACTTCCAGAGGTTGTATATCTAATTGGTTTACTCAAATATCTCAACTAAACCATCTAAATAATTTGAGATCAACTTGGCCTCACTTATACTTACCTGCTATTAATACCTTCTTTAATACAATTAAGCTAATGCTCTTCTTTTCTACCTCTAACACACTTTTCTTCTTACAACTTCATTATCTAAACAATCAACAAATCTTCTTATCCTACCAAAATTTTTCTCAAAAACACTTGTATTTCAAAGTTACGTCATCAACACCAGGTTTCTCACAACTATTATCTATTTCAAACCTACCTATTCACAATCTTTATTCATTAAATCTACTATATCATTTATCAAATAAATCTAAAAACTCTACATCTATACAAATTGATTTTAAAGAAAATTTTAGTATTAATTCATATATATAATATTACAATCTCTCAAGCTACTCCTCTATCTCAATCACAAATATCCTTATTACCATATGATATTTAACTTATTAAGCAAATAATCCTAACACTAACTTATCAAAATCAACCAATAATCCTTCACACACTTATCTCTAACTTAAACAATAAAAATCTACATTTTTATACAGATGGATCACTCAAAAATCTTCAAACTCCAACTATTAAATCTGGTATAGGATGGATTTGTAGAGAAAACACATCAATAAAATTCAATGTAGCTACACAACCATATTCAGATACAACTTGTATAGAACTTGAAGCAATTCTTACTCTTCTAATTGCAACTCTGTCAAATACCTCTATCAATATATATGTAGATAATATTACTGCTATTAACAACTTACAAACACCTTACAAATTCAACTCAAAAACTGGGACATAATTCACTATATTAATTATCTTAAAAAATCAAAAAAATATAATTACTATTTTATATAAAATCAAGTCATATTCTACTGATTTTCATAATCAAGCTGACTCCCTTGCAAAACATAGAACAAAAAAATCTATTCTTAAATTGAATATCTCAAAATTCAATATACCAAACTATTTTCTCTGGGATAATTATCTAATCTCCTTTAAAATTCGCACCTTTATTAAAAATATTACAACTATTTATGAACTGACTAATTGGTCAGCACTAAAATTTTTCCAAAATATACAGTCAAAACTCTCTATAGTCACACCTTCGGGATACAAAAAAGCGTGATTGTAAAGAGGTGTGACTAATATAGAGGTATTCCTATATAGTTATAAATAATTGGTAAAAATAAATTTGTAATTATACCAATTTTGTGATTATAGAGGAGGTGACTATAGAGGGGTTTGACTGTACCAAATATTAAATGGGACCTTAACTTTAAAATTATAAATTCACTTGAAAACAACTTACAAAAATACTTCTTCCATGCCAAAATTTTGACCAACAACCTATCTACTATGCAAAATCTTAATATTCATTATCCTCATTTATATACTACACCGAATTGTTCTCGATGCTCACATTTTGAAGACTCTCTTCATTTATTCATTTGTTCAAAAAATGATACTGACATCCATCAATTACTCAATAATTTAATACACGAAACACTTTTCTCTTTACAAATCACAAATATATTACCTACAACTTTACTCAATATTCTTCTACAATTCATACTTAATTCATCAACTCCTCAATATAAACATATCCTTCATGCTATTACAGACACTTATACCATTACCACAACAATATTAAAGTAATTGCAATCAAACAAACTAACTCCCTACTTCTTAATCTTTCTAACAATTTGCTTAATATGTACTTTTATAAACTCTGGTTTATACGTAATATCTACTAACATCAATGGGAACAAGCTTACAATATCTCCTCTAAAACTAAACAAATAAAAACATTTCTACCAACCTCTTCAAATTCCTCAACTAATATTACAACTATCAACCAATCGACTAATGCTTCTTCTCATATTAAAAAATGGTTCCTACATGGTTCTTCACTAACAATGTGTTTTTTTAATGTCAGTAACAAATATCTTAGGTTTCTTCCAAACTATCCTAGCTTAAACCTAATTTGAAATAATTAGTAAATAGCAATCATAGGAAATAAGAGGTGTAATATCATATTGGGTGTCAAATTTGTAGCACAAATGTAGTTAAAAATCTTTAATCTTAGAACTTTTGTTTTCTAAAAATGTAATAAAATTTCTACTCTGATATTATTGAAATAAAAAAAAACATTTAATAGAATAGTGATCTGTATTATTTTCTATAAAAAAAAGTTATATATAAAGAATTTACCTCGTATATAGATAACCAAAGTTAAGTGGATTAATTAGAATTAATGTTCAATATAGTATTGATTCGTATCATTATTTATTGTAAAATAAAAAAAAGTCATATACAAAGAATTTACTCATGTAAAAGTGACAAAAAAGTAAGTAGATTAGTTAGAATTAATATTCGATAGGTCATTGATTTGTATCACATTTATTGTAAAAAAAAAGATCATATATAAAGAACATACAAACTATATAGGTAACAAAAAAATAAGTAGATTAGTTAAAATTAACATTTGATAGAGCATTTATTTGTATCATTATTACTGTAAAAAATATTATATATAAAAAACTTACCTTCTATATAGATGACAAAAAGTAAGTAGATTACGTTCAATAAAGTATTGATTTGTGCATAATTTACTATAAAAAAACTTGTATATAAAGAACTTACTTGCTGTAGAAGTGACAAAAAAGTAAGTAGATTAGTTAGAATTTTTGATAAATCATTGATTTGTATTATTATTTACTGTAAAAAAAATGTCAATATAAAGAATTTACAAATTATATAGATGACAAAAAAGTAAGTAGATTAGTTAGAATTAATATTTGATAAGGTATTGATTGTATTATTATTTACTATAAAAAGACCTTACTTCATATAGAGATAACAAAAAGTAAGCAGATTAGTTAGAATTGATGTTTGATAGGGTATTGATTTGTACTATTATTTACTATAAAGAAAAATATTGTATATAAAGAACTTACTCACTATAGAAGTAACAAAAAAGTATATGGATTAGTCAGAATTAATGTTCAATAGGTCATTGATTTGTATTATTTACTGTAAAAAAATGTTATATATAAAGAACTTACAAACTATATAGGTGATATAAAAGTAAGTAGATTAGTTAAAATTAATATTCCATAGAGTATTTATTTGTATTATTATTTACTGTAAAAAAAAAGTCATGTAAAGAACTTATCTTCTATATAGATAACAAAAAGTAAGTGGATTAGTTAGAATTAACATTTGATAGGTCATTGATTTGTATCATTATTTACTTTAAAAAAAATATTATATGCAAAGAATGTACAAAAAAGTAAGTAAATTAGTTAGAATTAATATTCATAAAGCATAAATTTGTACTATAATTTACTGTAAAAAAAAAGTTTGTATATAAAGAATTAACTCATTGTAGAAGTAACAAAAAAGTAAGTAGATTAGTTAGAATTAATGTTTAATAGATTATTGATTTGTATCATTATTTACTGTAAAAAAATATTGTATTTAAAGAACTTACAAACTATATAGATGACAAAAAAAGTAAATAGATTAGTTAGAATTAATATTTGATAGGGCATTGATTTGTATTATTATTTATCTGTAAAAAAAATATAGTTTCACTCATTTTACCAACATGTTTATTTTACTAACACTCAATACATTGACATTCAAATCACTGATAGTTAATTTATTAACAAAGTAATTATACCAGAATAATGTTTAAGTTTAGTAAATTAATCTTGTTGGTGAATTTATTGTTGGTGAATTGATTGTTAGTGAATTGATTGTCAGTGAATTGAATTAAGCCTGTTGGTGAATCAAGTGTCAGTGAAATAAACATGTTTGTTGATAAAATACTAAATAATGTGATGTTTATATACTATACCTTATATTATTTCTAAGGTTTTAACAGATCAAAAGTTCATGCCAAATGCAGATAAGAATTTATAGTTTCAGTATAATGTCAGAAACATCAACTGGACAAAGACACTTGGCAGTTATGAATTTAATATTGGCCTTGCAATAAAAATTTGTAAAGGATTGCATTTTCTCTAAAAAGCTTGTTCTGAGAAGAAAAATAATTTTTAGAGTAAACTACACTTGTAAAAGTATCATGCTGACTTTTCAATAAGCCCATCTAACTTTCTAGAGGTTTGGGTCAATATTCCAAAGATCAGAATCCCAAAGGTACTAAATCTCAATACACTAAATCCTAAAAGAACAAAATCCCAAAAGTATAATATCCTAAAAATTAAATCCTAAAAAAAAAAAATCTCAAAAAATTATAATCTAAAAAATTATAATCCCAAAAGATTAAAATCTCAAAAGATCATAATTTTAAAAAACATAATCCTAAAAATATAATTCCAAAGTTCATAATCCCAAAAAATATAATTTTAAAAAAACTCATCTTTTCAACTTCAATTCTAATTATCAATTACTGTTTCTTAATAACAAATGAATAAATGCATTATTCACTTATTCACATCTTTTTCAACTCCAATTCCAGCCACCAATCGCAGATTCTTGATAATAAATAAATGCCAATTCCAATTATAAATCACCAATTCTTGATAATAAACGAATGCCAATTCTAGCCACCAATCGCCAATTCTTGATAATAAATGAATGCCAATTCCAGCCACCAATCGCAGATTCTTAATAATAAATAAATACCAATTCCAATTACAAATCACCAATTCTTGATAATAAATAAATGCCAATTCTAGCCACCAATCGCCAATTCTTGATAATAAACAAATACCAATTCCAGCCACCAATAGCAGAGTCTTGATAATAAATAAATGCTAATTCTAATTACAAATTGCCGATTCTTGATAATAAACAAATGCCAATTACAGCCACCAATCGCAGATTTTTGATAATAAATAAATGCCAATTCCAATTATAAATCGCCAATTCTTAATAATAAACAAATGCCAATTCCAGCCACCAATCGCCGATTCTTGATAATAAACGAATGCCAATTCTAGCCACCAATCGCAAATTCTTGATAATAAATAAATACCAATTCCAATTACAAATCGCCAATTCTTAATAATAAACAAATGCCAATTCCAGCCACCAATCACCGATTCTTGATAATAAATGAATGCCAATTCCAATTACCAATTTGCCGATTCTTAATAATTAATGGATGCCAATTCCAATTACCAATTGCAGATTCTTGATAATAAATGAATGCCAATTCCAATTATCAATCGCAGATTCTTAATAATAAACAAATACCTTATTCTCATCCTTTTCAGCTCCAATTCAAGTTGCCAATTGCCTTTTTACACTTCCGGGTAGCTACAAAAGAAAAAAATATTAGTAAAAGAATAAGAAAAACAAACCATAAAAAAAGAAAGTTAAAAGAACTAGTACTTATCTTCTGGGTCTAGTTCAACACTTCTCTGCTCCATTTTACACTTCCGAGTAAGCTACTAAAGAAAGAAGATTAGTGAGAAAAAAAAAAAGAAAAACACAAACAGAATAGAAACTAGAAAAATATACTCATCAATCGGATTAAATCTCCATTTCACATAAGTTGGAAGAATGAGGAAAAGAAATAAAGAAAAAAACAAACACATCGGCACCATTTTTTAGCACTTGCTGATAACTGGAAAAAATATTTAGGTTCAATTTCTTTTAGTTATATAAGGATTTTTATTGGTTAATATATTAAAAAAATAAAAATTTATTCTGCCAATATGGATGGCTAGGTAATATAGTGGTGGCAGAAAAAATTCATGATCAGATAATTATATAAAGTTTTTATGTCGATATTATATTCTGATTGCATTATGAGGTTCAAAAAGATTAAAAATCACATAATCGTGAATTTTTTTTGCCATCACTATGTTAACTCTGGAAGGCCTAAAGTTAGTACAAAATAGTTAAGATTAAAAATACCCAATTGAGTAATAAAGCAATGGATCAGAGCAGGCTAAATTTGCAATACCTGATATATTATAATTTTTCTGATGATTAAAATCTCAAATGAAGATGTCGAAACTGACAAAAGGTGTCGAAACTGATGTAACTGACAAAAGGTGTCAAAACTGCTGAAAAGTACCAAAACTGGCAAAAGGTAACAAAAGGTAAAGAAACTAATGAAACTACAAAGGTGACAAAACTAAAAGATGATGATAAAGCAGATAAATGTTATTGAAAATAATGCGAACAAAAATAAATTATAAAAATATAAATTTATAATAATTACTAAACTATATTTTATGTTTATAAAGGGCTATATATAATTTATGCTTAGATTAGCTTTCATATAGGTGAATTTGACGCATATAATGATCATTTGAAATATTTGAAATGTGACAGAATCATGTTATTACTAGCATTATAAAAAAAATAGTAAATTTGGCCCATAGCCAAAACAATTCGGCCCAGTTTCATGTTTATTTCTTTTTTTAGATTCAGAGTGCAACCAGAGTGCACTTACCAAAACAGAAAATCAAAATCCAAAATAGAAAATCAAAATAAGAATTTAATTTAATTGATTTAATTAGGTTAAATTCAAGATAATCACAAAATTGATATGCAATTCGAAATATCACTCTAATAAAAATGCGTCATATGTTAATAAGAAGTTTAATAAGCAACCTATCAATTAAGTAAATTAGCACAAATAAGAAATTAAAAATAAACAGATTATTTTACATATTTCAGTATTTTGATTAAAAAATAATTATCGTCTATTGGCTAAATTGACTTGAATAAAAGACAACTTAGCACAGATAATAAATTAATAGGAGGTACTATTTTTTTTTGTTTTTTTTTTTTTTTTTAGCAGGAGTACTAGTTTTTTTTTTTTTTAGTGAGTATTAGTTTTTTATTTTAGCAGGGGTACTAGGGTTTCATCAAGTTAGGTTTGGGGTTTCGACTTTCATCAGAAGGATTTGAGGTTTCGACTTTTGTCAGAAGAATTTGAGGTTTTGACTTTCAGCAGAGGTTAGGGCTCAGGTTTCAACTTTCATCATCAAGCAAAAAATGTTTCATCTAACAACTATAGTTATAATATATAGAAATATCAATAATCTACATCTAATTTAATATCAAATATCATTCAAAACCCAGATATACATACACATACTATATCCTCGATATTATATAGTCTCTAATGCTCGACACTTGTGCTATTGTAAAAGGTTTTATAGTCTTATATGTATATGCTCTTATTTCTATCTTAAAAAATTGTACAAAAGAAAAATTATGATTAGTTTATATTTTATTATATATTATTAATTAATGCGTACATATATTCGCTTTGATTTAAAAGATTTGCTTATATAAAAATTTATACAAACTAACACCCTAACACACATTACCCTTATTGCTGTATTGAATTGTTGCTTTTAACTTCTTTTAGCTTTTATCAACATCCAGAATTTGTAGTTTGGGTATTTCTTAATTACTTACTCCTATATATACTTTTATATGGTAACTTGTCATATAAAAGTTGTGGATTAAGAGAGCAATTCAGATCATATTCAGATCATATTATGTCATAATATATTAAAACAATTTTAAGATCATGTTTAAAACATTTGCTATCCCTACCACTACCTTAAGGCTGCTTCAAATTGATTCTCTATTTAATATAATATTTTTATTTAAGAGAGGATAATAACATAACATAATACTGCAAATATTTTTTTAATACGTATATTGTGGAAAAATCGGATTATTTGCTAATATTGTAGCAGATTCCCCTTGACTTTTACCAGGACCTTTTATTTTTTAAAAAACTCTAGTTAGTCTTAAATTACTAGCGGTATTTGAAAATTTTTAAGCATGCCTCAAGATCCCACATAAAATGAACAATTATATCATATACTGAAACGTCTCACCTATGTAAGTTACTTTAAATCCTTCCACGCTCAAAAAAATGGGGTTATTATCAATGTTCCATGCAGTTGGCAAATCCATATAATCGCATAAATTCGAGACAATAAGTCGATAAATGTGAAT